>OVBE01001250.1:0-38186 GCA_900406425.1 Iberis pinnata | reverse complement strand
CATTAAGCTGAGAAGGTCCAGAAGGGATCTAACAATCAAACAACTTAGGTACCTAAGAAAACCCAGAACATCAGCCCTTGTCTACCCCTAGCCTCAGGAAGTTGGATGACTACTCACTACTCATGGGAGTAGAAACATATGAAACAGGAAACGAAACTACAAACTTAGAAATGAAGATCTATGAAGAACAGCAAGAACACAAACCCAGAAATGAAGAACAGAAACAAAAATGCAAACTTAAAACAGAAGCTTAAAACTTAAAACGAAAATCAATATGCAAAAACTAAAGAACAACCTAAAGCTAAGCAAGGAAATGAAGGAAAAACAGTAGATTTAACTTGAAACTTAAGAGAAATCTGGTTTTTACACCAAGAACATGAAGAACAAAACTAAGAAATGAAAAACCTAAGACAAAAACTAAAAAGGAAAGAAAAACTAAGCTCCTTGCAAATGGAGGCGAATTAGGGCTTTTATAGTGTTCAGAGAAAAGCCCTAATTTGCACTAGAGACAAAATGCTAATCATTGTCTTGGATCTTGGGCCTTGCTTCAGGTGGTATCCGGATTCGATTTGGTCGGGTCGAAGCCTGTTTTCCTTCAGGTGGTTGAGTGCACTATCGATCTGGACTAAAGGGTGCTTGTTTGGGATCGATCCAACTTTGTTGCGTACAAACTTCGTCTAAGGTTGGGATCGATCCCGACGTTGAGTACCTGAGATCGATCCCAACACAAGTGAGATCGATCTCATAAGTTGTCTTCTTAGTCCTGCTTTGTCTTTGTGCACTTCCTTGGCTTTACTTGAGATTTCACCAGAAACGTTGGAAACATGACTGCGGGATCGATCTTGTTTTGTTGCAGAACTTCCTGAGATCGATCTAGGTTCTTTGTAGGATCGATCTGGAGTGTTGTTGGGATCGATCTGCATTGAGTTGAGATCGATCCCGAAGGTACTGAGTGGGATTGATCTCGTTTCGTTGTTGGATTGCTTGGGATCGATCCTGCATTGAGTTGGGATCGATCCTGCAGGTGCGCGGAGGTAAGTTCAGTTAATTCCATAGTTGAGTGCTGAGTGCTAAGTCCATTCCAATGTTAAGTGCTGTTTTTCTGAAATTTCTGAAATCATTCCCAAAAATACCTGAAAGTCCTGAAAAACCTCCAAAATGCGTGCATATGCAAATTCTAATGCAAAAATCCTAAAAACACTAAAGTTAGTGAAATCAACCATAAATGTGATGTATGCACGCTTTTAGATCTCAGAATCGATGCTAATTGATAAGTAAAAACTGTGAAAATTCAGAGTCATCAACAGGAAATGATGATCGTGCGTTGCAACAATTTAAGGCTTATTTGTGCTCTTGCTTTCATATGAAAGATCTCTGCATCCTTAAATAATTTCTAGGTATTGAAATTGCTCAAAATTCGACGGGGATTTACTTGAGCTAGAGCAAGTATGCACTGGATATCATCTCAGAAACCGGTCACTTGGTCACTAAGCCTGTGAATTTTTTGTTGGATCAGAATCATAGGCATGCGGTTTCGGATATTGCACCTCTCTCTAATCCTGAGAGATATTGATGCTTAATTTACCTTGTTGTGACTCGCCCAAACTTGTCCTATTGTGTGCATATTTTCTCTCAATTTATACAGAGACCTCTTCAGGATCATTGGGATGTGGCGCTAAGGGTTGTGCGCTACCTTAAAGGGCGTCCAGGCCAAGGCATTCTTCTCACCTCCGATTGTGAACTTTAGGTTCGTGGCTGGTGTGACTCGGACTAGTCCGGTTGTCCCTTACCAGATGCTCGTTATTAGGTTGGTTTTTTCAGCTTGGTTCTTCATTGATTTCTTGGCGGACGAAGAAACAAGACCGCATCCTCAACCGAGGTTGAATACCGTGCTATGGAAGACATTAACAAGAAGCTTATTTGGATCAAGGATGACTACGTGACTTTGGGATCTCACAGTCGCAACCTATGTCCCTATTTTTTTATAGTCAATTTGCATTACATACCGCCACCAATTCTGTGTTCTATGAACGAACTAAGCATGTGGAGTCGGATTGTCATTTTGTCAGGGATGAGATCACAGGTTGTGTTATTGCCACACAATATGTCTCTACGGCGACACAACTCGCATACATCTTTACTAAAGCATTGGGTGCCCGTGAGTTCGATTCCTTTTATGACAAGTTGGGTATTCTTTACTAACATTATTCACATAATCAATTGTAATACAAATTCTAAAAGCATTCTCGATAATAAATCAATAAAAGTCTCTTTTATATCAATTTAAGTTGTGTGTTTTCTTCTTATTAAAATGAAAATCATCGAACTCCTTATTGTGATTGAATTAACAAATTAGTTTTGTGGATTTCAATGTCCACAAATTGGTGCCCATTGTGGGGCATTTAATGATTTTCTATCGCAAAAGGAAAAAACCACAACAAGATCTAACACTATCATGGCAAACAACGTGCGCTGTAACTGGAAGGATACACCAGCACAGCACAATCCAAGCACTCTGCCAGTCCGTGAAATCCATGTCAGAGAGGCAAGATGCTACAGAACAATCCCTGCTCGACCGATGTGACAAAATGGTGAAAGAATTCGCGGACCAAACCAAGACAATCGCCAAATGCCTCAACCAGGCGGCTTAATCGCAGCGGCGACCGCGCAAAACTTCCTCCCAGCGATATCCCATCTCCGGGGAGAATTCCAGGAGGTTGACGTTCACTCCAGCCCCAAACTCGGTCAAGATGCATGAACGCCCCTCCAACATCACAAAAAACCTCCAAACGACGACCTCCAATAGGAGCACCCCGATCCAAAGGAAAATCCATCCCAAGACGATCCCGGACAGCTAGATCACGTGGTGCGCGTCAAGGTCTCAAGCAATGAAAGGGGTCGCTTCCACCAGTCTGAAGACTCAGATGGAAACTCCGACAAAAAGGATGAGGACGATTACATTCCCTCCCCCCCCCCTTCCGATAGAACATGTGATCTCAGCACTTGATCCATGAGATCCAAGAGATAAAAATCTCCCACTAGGAAGCCATCAAACAAATGAACTCTAAAGTCCCGCCAGGAGATCAGTTTGGCTCCCAAGCTGGCCCGACTCATGGAGAAGACGCTCCGCAGCCCGTATGCCCCGTATATCAAAAACGCCAAAGTACAGAACCCTGGGAAAATAAAAATCCCTTTATACAAAAGAAAGACAGACCCCAGCGTGTACACGAAAGCTTTCTGTAATGCGGTTAGTCGAGCACAACTCGATGAACAGGAAAAGGACGCAGAGTATTGTCAACTCTTTAGTGAACACCTCGAAGGACCAGCGCTCACCTAGTTATCGCAACTACCTGAGGATCAATCCACATTTTCAATCAAATGAGCTTACTGTTCCTAGAGAATTACTTAGTATACATGGAGAGAGATATATCAGATGCCGACATGTGGAGTATGACCCATGGGCCAAATGAACCCCTCCACCAGTTTATCCACCGGTTCAAAGAAGTAATATCTCGGGTGGTAGTAACCGATAACACCGCCATCGCCGCCCTTAAATATTTGGTATGGGGCGAATAAGAATTCCGAAAGGATTTCATACTGAACCCGCCGGAAACAATAGATGATACCTTACATAGACGGAAGGTGTTCACACGACTAGAGGAAGACTTGATTAAAACGCAGAAAAGAAGTTGGGAGAAAAACCCGTCGAACCAACCAGCCTTCCCTAGGCAAAATTCCCCAGCAGCTAATCAAACATTCTTCGCTGAAAAACCTAAAAGTGATATGTGGAGCCAATGGAAACGATCTGAGGAACAAGCACACCTTTTTTGGAACATGACGGACATGCCCGGAATAAGTTTAGACATTATGTTCCAAGAATTGAACGCCGAGCCAATTTACAAACCAGTCAAGCAGAAAAAAATGCAAGTTGGGTGTTGAGTGGGCTCAGGCAGTCCGAAACAGGTAGAGAAATTGTTGGGCGCATGATCCATCACCGATGTACGATCCTACACAGCCCCAACCAATCGGGGAGGCTTTCCAAATGTGTAGTCGAGCTCAACGAGCATGATATAGAATTCAAACTACCCCTGCTATGGAGGCAACGTCCGGGTACGTCTGGAGCACGATGGTCCCTATATGTCGATGGTGAAAGTTCTAAACACGGTTTAGGAGTAGGAATACGATTGATCACCCCCAACAGGGGAGATGATTGAACAGTCATTCTGACTGAACTTCACAACATCAAACAACGAAGCAAAATACGATAGGTGATCATTTTTTCTAGATTAATGGACGATAAGTATATAACATATTTCACGCGCACCAAATGCTGGTCATCTCTAGTAAAATCCCATATAAATAAAAATATAATTTTGTAGATACTGCCCTCAAATTTTTGAAATTAATATATTAAAGATAATTAGATAAATATTATTTGATAAAATATGGAAAAGTAGATAAAATGAAACAGGGATGTAACTTTTGTTATTGAGAGGTAATTAAGCAATCAGCGCCTCATTTAACTGGTCGCGAACCAATTCAACAGTGAATATGAGACAAAGTATGATTGAATGGAAGCGCACTTGGATGTGGTAAGAACATTCTCTAAAGAGTTCCTGAAATTTGACCTGATCGAAATTTCCAGAGGCGAAAAATACGCCTGCCGATGCCTTGGCCACCCTGGCATCAACCACATATCTTCAAACGAACAGATTCATACCAGTAGAGACCATCGATAAATCCAACATCTCCATGTAAAAGACCACATGTGTCATACAAGAAACAATAGAAAAATACAACGCAAATCCAGACCCAGAGAACGTCGAAGAAGACGAGGTCCCAATGTAAATAGACAAGGTCGAGGTAGAGATAGATTGGAGAGTCGAAATAATTGCATACATCATTGACGGGATCTTACCGAAGAAAAAGTGGGACGCCAGGAAACTCAAAGCTAAAAGCGCAAGATACAATCAACTAGACGGGAACCTTTACAAATGGAGCGTACAAGGTCCATTACTGAAGTGCATTTTTGGCCACGAAACGAGGAAAATTATAAGGGAGGTCAACGATGGAGCGTGCGGCAACCACTCAGATGGTAGAGCTTTGGCTTTCAAAATTAAACGATATGGCTATTATTGGCCAACCATGATCACGGACTGCGAACAACACGCTCTGAAATGCTAAAAATGCCAAAAACATGCACCACTGATCTACTGGCCTACTGAGGAGATGCAGTCCATCATCGCACCATATCCCTTTATGCGATGATCCATGGACGTAATCGGTCTCATGCAGAGGTCGAAAAAAGCGTTTCCTACTCGTCTTAACCGAATATATTTCTAAAACGATAGAAGCCAAATCATTCGCCAATGTCAAATCCGAGAACATAGAGTCCTTCCTCTAGAAAAACATAAATTGTCGCCACGGGATCACTTACAAAATACATACTAACAACGGTCCCCAATTTACATCAAACAGGTTCAAGGATTACTACGAAAGAATGAGGATAAATCTCACCTACTCAACCCCATATTACCCACAGGCTAACGACCATGCAGAGGCCGCAAACAAAACAATAATGAACGGGCTAAAAAGAGACTAAACGGGAAAAAAAGGAAGGTGGGTTGAGGAGTTAGAAGGAGTACTTTGGTCATGTCGAACAACACCCAAGAAAGGGACCAACGACAGCCCATTCGCCCTAATGTACGGCACCGAGGCAGTCATACCAGCTGAGACAAAAGTATCAAGCCTGAGAAGGGAGATGGCACCTCAGAATACAAACCAAAACGACTAGATGCTCATAGATATGGCTGACACCGTCGACTTAAGGAGGGACCAAGCGATCATAAGGCTGCAATATTATCACAATGCCTCAGCACGTTTCTATAATAAAAAAAAAATTGAAACAACGAACATTTGCAGAAGGAGAGCTAGTGTTGCGCGATGTTTTTCCCGCAAAGACAGAGTAAAATGCAGGAAAGTTAGGGCTGGATTAATAAAGGGTAGAATTTCTCTTATTATCATTAAGGTCTCCTAAGACTAATATGGGGTAATTATACCTTTAATTTGATTCATGTTTTGTTATCATATGATGCCATTGTTGTTTACGAATGCTCCTTATTATATGATATCATATGACTTTGTTATCCAGTTGACGCCTCCACTTCACAGTTTTTGTTGTTGTTGGAAAGACGCAAATTAAAAATCTAGTGTTATGGCCGCGGTGGAGGTTCTTTTTGTCACCAAATACATGAAATATAAATAACAAAACAACACTAAGTAAGATTGAGAAATCCAACGCGGTGTAGAAGTACTGCAAATGCAGAAAATCTTCTTCTGTTGACTTGTTGCACGAGCCAGTAGATCCTCTCTCTCATTGAGATATCTGTAGCAGTGGTATATGCAAAAATTCCCATTGGCGAACATGTACCTGGTTAATTCTGAAAGTTAAGACATAAAAACCGGCCATTCCGTAGGGTTACTCACTATATTTACCATATCTGTAAAATCTCTAAAGAAGATATTACATTTCCTTCCCAATTTAGAGAAGCACTCCAATGTCCATAAGAGACTCATTAATTCTGCATGTAATGGAGAGAGGCACGAATGAAATCCATTAATCTCCATCTTATCCATTCGGCCTATACGAGTTTGTAAAACCCACCCTAAACAATAATAATCCCCGTTTTCTTTCCAGGAGCAATCTACAAAACACAAAAAGGTATTATCATTGTGGCTTAAATGATTATCAGGACAACTCACAATAATCTGACATTGAGACTTTTCCGGAACTGATGAGTTGGCCATCGTCCACTCCTTAGCTACTTTAGATGTTATGCGTACAATATCTGGTGGTTTCCAGTCATTATTATTGGAAAATTTTTTGTTACGAGCCTTCCAAAGATACCATAAGATCCAGATAAACGCAATATGATTCTCTAAATGATCAAAAAGCTCCTTAGAGGAAAAGACCAAATGTATATTTTCTAATAATTTAATCGAAGGGAAAACCCCAAGGGCATTAGGAATGTTGGAAAAAGCCCAAGTCTGAAGTGTTGGTGGACAGGTAAATAAAGCATGGTTGATTATTTCATCAGAATCACCACATCGAAAGCACAATCTATCCACATTTAACTTTTCATTTGCGAGCTGGGAATTCATAGTTAAAGCCCCTACCAAAATATGCCACAAGAAATGACGTAATGTACTGGTACCGCTTGCCGCCACACTTTTCCTTTAGCCTACTAGTAGTCAGATGTTGAGTGAGAAATTATAAATCCTCATCGAGTGTGAACGAAAGTAGGTTATAACCGGATATAACTGTGTATTGTTCATCCATGCTATAATTCCAACAAAAGCATCCTCGACAAACCGGGACGATCGAAGGCTTAGAATGCGGCTGACATCAGTGGATGAATAAGGTGGGAGAACAGGTACCTGTCAAGACGTTCTATCGACATGTAATAGGTCAGCAACCTTCAAATGCGGATGAAGACCAGGAATAATGGCCCGCGGTGGATGGGGAGAGACTACCGGAACCCACTTGTCGTACCATACATAAGATTTGTTACCCTATCCAATAGATCGGCGTACTCCTCTGCCACCCTTAAGATGGTAAATTTGGTTTTTTCGCCTGATAAGGAAACTGATTCGAAGGTATCGTCCTTGGGAAACTTTTGCAAAAAGAGACTGCGGATTGTGTAATAAGCACCACATTTACTTGACTAGCAAAGCCTAATTAAAATTCCAAAGGTTTGAAATCTACCCGCCTAACTTCTTTGAAAGACAAAAAAATTTCCAAACTACCCAGTGTGTTCCTCTAGCATTTGGTTTCGCACTCCACCAGAAAGAAGTTATCACACTGGTAAGTTTTCTAAGAAGGCCTTGAGGGAGGCGGTAGCAGGACAAAATATAAGTGGGGAGAGTCGGGGACCGACTTGATCTATAATCTCCTTCCCATCCTTTGACAAGAGTTTTGCAGACCAACCATTAATACGACTATTCAATATATCCATGACATAAGAAAATATTTGGGCTTTGGAACCCTTTTGCTGTTCAGGGATCCCCAAATATCTACCAATTCTGCCATTAGTAAGCACACTCAACCTATATTTAAGAAGTTTTTGGGATTGGGCGGGCACCTATTTCCATAAAAGACTGTAGACTTATCATAATTGATATGTTGACCACATGCATCTCCACAAGGCTTCAAAATGTCTGCTAACTTATCACACTTTACCAAAGTAGCTTTGCAAAAGAATAAGATATCATTAGCAAGTAGCAAATTTGAAATTGAAGGGCACCCACTAGCCATCCTAATGCCACTAAGAGTTCCATTAGCCTTAGCTGAACATAAATTCTCTATAAGGACCTCAGTGCATAGAATAAAAATATATGGTTATAGAAGATCACTTTGTCTCAACCCACGAGCAAGCTGAATGGAATCGTTAGTCTCACCGTTAATAAGCACCTGGTAAAAGACCAAAATAACACATAGCATAATCTATTTAATCCATGTAGTAAAAAAACCCATCTTAGTCATTAGATCCCGGAGAAAAGGGCATTCAACCCGGTCATATTCTTTATCCATATCCGTATTAATATCCATAAAATCTGTCATACATCGCTCTTTAGATTTTAAGGTGTAGAATGCCTCAATTTCTAGAGGATATTATCAGTAATAGCACGCCCTTAAACAAAAGCCGACTGCGAACCTGAAATTACCTGTGGCAGAATACCCTTTAGGCGATGACATAACAATTTCAAGATGATTTTGTAAATAACATTACAAAGACTGATCTGACAAAAATTTGTCATCTCCTTCGGTCAATCAACCTTCGGAAATATTCATCTCATTGAGTCTCTAATCGGAAAATCATGTGGACTGAAAATCTTGCACCACCTTTATTACCCGCGGCCCGACAATATGCCAATACCGCTAGAAAAACAACGCAGTCATCCCACCGATCCCGGATCTTTCTCTGGAGATATTTCAAACAAGGCAGTTCGAATCTCCTCCTTTGTAAAACGAAGTGTGAGTTGTTCATTCAACTCATCAACGATTGAACATTGTAGCGGTTCTAGCGCTGCTTCTATATTGCCTACAACTGATTGGGTAAAAAGAGTTTGAAAACACTCTATTGCAACCTTCTCAATCTCTTTATCTTTTTCGAGTCCAAATGACATATGCATCAATTAGCCCAAAAATTCGGTTTCGCGCACGGCATTGCTTAGTAGTCACATGAAAGAAATTTGTATTCTTATCTCCCTCTTGGAGCCAGGAAACATGACTTTTCTGCTTCCAAAAAAATTCTTCATCCGTCATAGCAGCTCTTAATTGATCGGTAAGTGCCGCCAATTCTTCAGAAGGGACTGAGTCATGTGAGTGGGCATAGTCAATTTAGATTTTCAAAGATTCTATATCTAGGAAAGAATTAATTTTTTCATCTCTCCGCCATTGTGAAATGCGGCCCCGGCAATTCTTTATCCGGTATTGTATCCTCGTTATAGAACCAAAATCAGTATGGTGCCACCCTTCCTGAACAATAATTTTGAAATTCCTTTTTGATGCCTAATGTCTCAAACCTGAATTGGTTTGACGCTCGATATTTCGGGTTATCGAGAGAGATAAGCAGAGGACGATGATCTGATCCTAGAAACATAAGATACTAAACATGAGAGTGCGAAAATAGCAAGTGTCATTTCTAATTTCTCATTTCCCTCGGCAACAAACCGCGTTGCGACCGTGGCGACCAACCCATGAAAAACAATTTCCGGTGAACGGGAAAACAATTATTCCGCAACATTCACGCATCAGTCTAAAGTCCAAAAAATAAGATTACGGTCTAAGGCGATGCCTTTCTTTTCATAATGATTTATTATCTCATTAAAATCTCCAACTATAGCCCGTGTACCATAACTTTCCGAACTAATTCATTTTAAACGCTCCCAGACTAAATCGCGATTTGATATAGCAGGATCTCTGTTAAAAAAGACATAGTTTTATTCCCTTGAATTGTAACCATTACAATGATTACATTCTTATTAAAAGAAAGTACTTTAACATTAAAAGAAGATAAAGCAAATAAAGCTAAACCTCCACTAAGACCAGAAGGGTCTGTCGTAAAAAGAAAATCATAACCTAAAGGAACTTGAAGGTCTTGAAGAAAAAAACTAGATTACTAGTTTCCATCAGAAAAGCACCCCATGGAAACACGTACACCAAAATTCCCTCAGGCGCCTGACCGCCAAGAAGATTCCTGCTCCTTGGCAGTTCTAACTCCAAATCATCTATCATGTGCCTGGTGGTTTCCCCTCAACCACCTAGCTTTCAATGTTTTCGGATTCTTTCCCCTCATTGGGAACCGCCTCAGAAATTTGCGAAAAAGTCACCTAGTTTCATCTTCAAATCCCATTATTTGAGAATTCTTCACCACTTTAGAGACACATAAAGGAGAATTCCCAATCTTCTTCATTTGTTGTAATATCTTCGAGAACTTCCCTTTTTCTGAGAAACTTCGTCATATATTAACAAGGAATCAATGAGTCCTTTAAGCGGGGAAATTATCTCTTCGATAGAATGCAAGGCATGATTCACAGCTCCCCAAACCGAAAATTGATTATGATTGGTAGAGAGCAAATTAAACCTTTGATGGGCTGGCCCATTCACCTCAACATTTGACTCAATTACTTTCTCCTCACTAGAAACATCCAATAGTTGCAGTCCCTTTTTTATTGGGCTTTTCTGTCTTGGTCCAAAAGCTGATAAGACCCATTCTTTTATTTAACCAAACTCATGCGCCTGAATAGTTGGAACACTAGAGGATTCTTGCTGCAACTTTGACAAATCTTAATGGGCCTCCGCCTGTGATTTCAAAAGCCTAGCAACAACATCATCACCTATTATCATAGCCAAAGACAAAGCTCCGGTTAAACTAGATGGAAAAAAATTACGATGAACAGGAGGTCTTGTCCGTGAAGCTGAAGATTTTGTGTGACCAGTCATTGAGGCCGGAAAATCTCGTACCACCAAAATGAAACGTGAACCATTTTGAGGCCTCAGAGCTTGATGTTGTGAGCATTGATCAGCTCTGCCACCATCACATCGACGATGTCGTGATTTCTCACACCTCACCACTTGGTGGTCTCGATTAGAATGGCTCCTCCCCTGTTGTCTCTTCCTTGGACAAACATCAGAAGAATGGGACAACCTGCTAGAAAAAGAATAATTTTTTTTTAAGTTTTTCATAAACAAATTTAATAGTCACACTTTCCCCATAATCAAACTCAATGGAACGAGTAAAGAATAGAGGTGCAGAAGCTTCCAAGACAACTCATACCCTCAGAAAGTCTAGATCCACGAAAACCAATTCACCCAAATCTTTACCGATTGAGCGGAAGGTCTGCTCCACCTGAAAATGATCTGGGATGCCAAAAACATAAACCCATAAGAACATAGTTGCTGGATAATCCAGGAGAATCGTCGGGATCCATTTTTCCAGCGCCACCATCCACGTATCATAGTGATAAGGCCGATTTTCAAGCACATGTTCCATGTCTACTTGAGACTCAAAGCGGAATCGAAACCTTCTGTTATCTGCATCCATGCCATGGAGATGGCTATCGCATTGCCAAAATAGAAGTAAGAAAAGATATTAGTGATCCAATCTTGTGTCCCTACGCCACTGAATTCATAATGCGACCAACCAAAGTGAGGTTGAATTAACTGATAATGCCAGTGTTATCAAACATTGGAATTCGCATAGGAGCTTTCCCACGACCACCATTTATGTTATTAACCAAAGCAAATTGGTATGATTTTGATGCCATTTGTTCAAGGAAGAATGAGAAACCATAAGCTACTAGATTTTAGAGTAGAATAAAGAAGTGGTTTGTGACAACCAACCGCACATGAGTATAAGTATACCCCATTGGATCAATCAAATTCTGTGATTGAATCTAGCGTAAATGAAAAACGTGATCTTCTAATAATTCAAAAATCACGAATATAACTTGCCAAAAACCATATGAAAGATACGATATGGGCGTTCTGTTGATAAAAAATAAAATAAAACTGCTAAAAAAATTGAATCGGAGGAGAAAACAAATGAAATCATCATGATTCCATCACCAGACCTCCGGTGATGCCTCCCAAGACAGAGAGGGGCATTTAAATTTTGTATATGTGGCCGAAGTGGGGGTAAAACAGAAAAATGATAGAAATCAAGATAAAACAGTGAGTAAAGGTTATAAATGTTGGAAAAAATAAGGTATGAATTGATTTGTGAGCTTAATGTTTAAAAATGGTGGTTTCACATTAATGTAATATACTAAAATAACTTATGTTTTTTTTTTACTTTAAGGATGATATTTCATGGATGTCTAATATTTTTAAGGGTAATATANCCCCCCCCCCCCCCCATTAGATAGGTATAGTTCCAACCACCTCTATTGCATATTGATAATATTATTGTTTTTAACCTTTCGACAGATGTGAAAAATATAATTATTTAACATAAATAATGAAGGTTACTGAGAAATGACTTATATTGTCTAAGGAAACTACAGTTGTATATAAGGCACACACTCAACAAGTTAATAAACCAGAAAACCCCAAACCCTTTATACAGAATTGTTTTTTTGACATGATATCAGAGTTAAACCTAATTTTAGGTCTTCAACCGTGAGTTTTTTGATCATTCTATCAATCTACTCCTTTCTATTGATTGACGATGTCTGACAACTCGAACTCTATTATTCCCCCTACACAAGGCAGTTTCCTTCGTCAGAGAAAAAGGATTGATCCTTATGACCTTTCTTCTTGTGATAATTCTGGCTCAATCATCTCTCAACCACTGATATCACTCGGTGTTAATGATTTATAGTGGGTATCTATACTTTTTTGCATTATTCTAGTATTTTTCCTTGTAGTTTTGCCATATTTTCAGGATTTTAGGTGTTCAGGACGTTTTGGATGCAAATTGGCATATGCATATGCAAAATCCGGCAGAAAGGTCAAAAGTTTACCAATGTTTGAAGATTTTCACGTGGATGGATTGCACAAGATAGCCACGTGAGTTACCTTTCATATGGAAGTGGTTTGAAGTTAATTCATTGGTGCAATCAAAAGATATTGTGATTTTACTGAAGACTAGTCAAGCTGTCTTGCAGATGAAGCAAGTGCAGCACATGTGAAGAGCTTGATCCCTCCCTAAAGGGATCGACCGATCCCTACACCCGAGAATCATTAAAATCTTCCAAAATTACATTTATGCCCTCAAGAATTATCAAGATATTTTTCTTATTGATTTTAGTTTATTTTCCTTCTTTTAGAACTATAAAACTCCTAGGCTTGGTATTATTTTCATTATCGCTTATTTTATTTCCCAAATATTTTACAAAGAGATGGATTCCAATCTTTTGGAGAAGAATTCTAAACTCTTTTCTTTTTAATATATTGATTTGGTTTTTAACTGTGTTCTTCTCTGGTTATGATTTATGTTTACTTTTCAATGTCTGAGTAGTTCATTAGTTAGATTTTAGAGTTTCCCAGGGAAATCAGGCTTGATTGTTAGGTTTATCATAAAGGGATAACAATTGTTAGGTTCTCAGTCTAGACTTGTTATTAATGCATGAATTAAATTGGTCATCTAGTTCATTGATTTTAGATTGATAAACACAAAGGAATTTGGTTTAGAGATCTAACCTAAACTAGATGAATAAGTGCCTTTGCTTGCGGGAGTATTGTCTTAGGGGCTTATACACATATCGAATCTTAATTGAAATGCATGTTTAAATCATCTAGTACGGCGGGAGTTTCTCTTTAATGATTTAAACATAGGGATCTGATACTTCGGAAGAAGATTAGTCCACTGTTGTCGTTTGAGTTGGGAACTATTTTCAAAGAAAATTATGCATGTTAACCTTGACTTTTAACCTGAATACATGTGGAATTTCCTATTGCCTAGCATTTTTGTTATTTGTTTACAACCGTTTTTAATTTATTTTTATTTCTATTTTCTAATCACCAACATTACTTTAATATGTTCTTAGCTTAATTCGATTTTAAACTAAGAGTCGTATGTTCTTGGTCTATGTGGATTCAATCCCTTTTATACTACTTTGTTTGTTGTGCACTTGCAGTGAATATATTTGGGTTAAAACCTGAGCGCATCAGATTTTTGGCGCCATTGTCGGGGACCAATACAATGCCTCTTAAGTTTTCTTTAGAGTTTAGTCTATGAATTTTTCTGTTTATAGTACTCAAGCTTTCTTTCTTCTTAATTTTGTTTTTACAGGTCCATGACCAAAAGATCTGACAAATCCAAGGACTTGCTCAACCTTGGTAATGCAGAAATCTCGAAGTTAGAACGCTAAAAATCAATGGTTGGTATTGTAATTCCCAACAATCGTCCAGCCCAGAATCACCCTCTGGTAGGTGACTTCAACAATCCCCAGGCATTCTTTTCCAATAGGAATGCCATTCGCCCTAACTCACCTCCTAGGCAAGAATTCACCATACCCCACCAACTTTTCACTATGGTTAGGCAGAACCAATTCCATGGGTTAGCTTCTGAACAGCCCATGGATCATGTCGACAGCTTTGAAGATATCTGCAGCACTATTCGACTCAATGGAGTTTCAAATGACTACTTATGTTGCACCTTGTTTACTCATTCTCTAGCTGATAAGGCACTCAGATGGTTAAAGTCTCTTCCAAAAAACTCTATTCAGACTTGGGATGAATGTAGATTCAAGTTTCTCAACCACTTCTACACCACCAACAGGACAAATTCTCTGTGATATATGATCTCTCAGTTTCAACAAAGTCCTGTAGAATCCTTCTATGAATCATGGGAAAGATTCAAGGAGTACATTTGTGATTGTCCTCACCATGGGTTCTCTGAGCTGAATCTGCTCAACATATTTTACAGGGGTGTAGACCATCAATATCGACTCTCTTTGATAGTGCTAACAATGGTAATTTCATGATAAAATATGTTGGCGATGGCTATCAACTTATAGGGAACCTAGCTGCAAGCAACAATAACCATTGTCCAAATTAAGGATGAAGGTAACTACTTCTGACATCTCTGAAATCTTAGAATTAAAAGGACAAGTTTCATTAATGAAATGATTGCTCACTCATCTTCTCAAGAATCTAAACCAGAAACATGTTAGCTTTGCTGAAAGTGTAGTATCAGCTTGTTTTGCTTTTCAAGATCAAGATAATGAAGTTGTTGCAAAGGAAATGAGCTATATCAATAGCCAAGGTCAGAGAGTTTTCAATCAGGGATTTAATCCAAGGTTCAACAAGGCTGATCTCTCATGGAGAAGCGTTAATGTAGCGAACCCCCAAGACCAAGTTTACCCACATTAACAACAGTTTTTTTGTGCAGAATTCCAACTCAGGCGGCTTTCAACAGCCATCTTAGCCTAAGTTTCAAAAATTAGCTCAACCTCAACAAGAAAACAAGATGGAATTGATGCTCAAAAAAATCTTGGAAGGTCACAAACAGTCTGAAAGAAACATAAATGTCAAACTAGACAGCATGTACAATGACTTGAACAACAAATTTGAGTCATTGTCCACCCATGTGAAGAAGCTCAATTTGCAAGTAGCTCAGACTTCAGAAGCTTTGAAAAGAGAAGTTGACTTTCTCCCTAGAAAATTTGAAGATAACCCAAAGGGCTACTGAAAGTCAATAACCTCGGATTTGGTTGCGAAAATTGATGAATTGGAAGAAATTGCAGGTTTTGAACGTTTTGAAAAAGATACAGAAGAAGAGATCGATATATCCCTTAACAAGAGAAAGTCCAGAAAGTTTAGATCGATCGATCCCTATACCTGGATGGATCGATCTATATGAAACAGGAGCATCTGAAGAAAGAGATCGATCGATCCACCATCAGTCGATCGATCTAGCATAGGTCGATCGATCCATTGGTCAGAAACTCGAAAAAGAAGAGATCGATGGATCCCTCTTCCCAGACTGCAGAAATTTCAAAGCGAGTTTATAAACTGAAGATTTCTTACCCGGTTTAGCCCATAAAGTCCAAAACTAACCTTGAGGATAATGAGATGATAGGTAAGACACCAAATCCACCAAGAAGACTTCAAAAGATGCAAGATCTTGGGGAATTTGTAATTCCTTGTTTAGTCAATGACGTGGAATTCAAGGACTCAATCTGCAATAAAATTGCTAATGTGAGTGTCATGTCAAAGGTTGTTGCAGAGAAATTGGGAATCTAAGGTATTAAACCGTCTAAGACGTCCTTTCAGCTTGTTGATGATTCCACTATAACTTCTACTAGAATTATATATGATATGCTGGTACAAGTTGGAGGATGTCTAGTTCATGTTGATTTCCATATCTTGGAGATGACTGGGGACTCAGATATGCCACTAGTTCTGGGTAGACCTTTCCTAGCATTTGTAGGAGCTGTAGTTGATATGACTAATCAGCGTATCTCACTTACCAAAGTCAAGAAGAGGTATTTCTACCCAGCAGTCCCTCTTAAAAGACCGTATAGAATTACAATGGTTAAGGAGGTCAAGATGAAGCATGAATCTCATATAGGATCTGGTGCTAAGAGTGTAGCTAATGAAGTCATAGTTGGGGATTCTTATGTTCCAACAAAGAGCACAATTCAAAAGGGCAACATTGATGCAAAGGTGAAACCAAAGAAGAACAAGAGGGATTCTCAAGTTACTTTGATTCCTCGAGAAATGGTTATAGATTCAATAGGGTATAAGATGAAGAACAAAGGTACTTCAAAACATTTCTTAAAGGTCAAAACCTTCTTTCCCTCAGATCTTATGGACAAAGTAACCAACTTTTCAAAGGAGATGATGAGTAAAGTTTTGAAGCTGAAGATTTCAGATTATGGTGATTATTCTGGGGCATCTCTTGATGCTGATATAGCTTTGGCTTAGGAGGTAAGTTCGTCAAGCTATTGACGTTAAACAAGCACTGAGTGGGAGACAACCCACTGATTTGGTATTATAGATTAGTTCATTTTTGTTTCTGATTCAGTCCAAATTTAGGTCACTAACATATTAATTTTTAGTTGTGAGTTTAAAAAGTGTTTCAGGAAATTTCAGAGAAAGCTAGTCGAAAATACAGATCGATCGATCCGTCTATGGATTAATAGATCCATGACAATGGTCATGAAAAATTTATTAGAGAACAATCGATCCGTCTATGGATTGATCAATCCGTCTTTACACAGGAGCCAGTCGATCTCCTTCTCAAGTAAGTAACGAAACTCTCTTTGAACTCTTAGTTTTTCGTTATTTATCTATTAGTTAGGTCTTGTTCCTTCTCTTGGATTTATTTTCACATCGGGATGGTGTGAAGTAAGTCTGGCGTAGAGTTTATATCTACTAACAATTTTTTATGTCTTTTTGGACATTTCGTCATTTTGATGAAATTTTTCAAAAATTTTCGTTTTTGTTTAGACGAGTCTAGTCAAGTCGAAGGAACAAGGACCAAAATCTATGATGATTATTAGCCTAGTGTGAGTTTAGAATTTATTTCTATTTGATTACTGACTTAGATTAATTGTTGCAATTAGGATTGGAACCCCATTGATTAATTGATATGCTTTTGAAAGTTCTGGTCTTTTGGATTGTTGATGATTTTATGCTAACTCTACCTTTTTATTACTAAAATTTATCTTAAATTCTCTTATTTATGGTGTTGGAATAATTTGAGCTAGGTATTTTTGCTTCAGCCCTCTGTAATACCAACAGTTCTTCCAGTACGATTCCGATCTTTTTCTCCTTCCCTTCAATAAAAAACTACCAAAAAAGAAAAAAAAGAATAAAAGAAGCAAGCGAAAGCAAAGTTTAGAAAACAATCAGAACAAAAAATGAATGAAAGAAGTGAGAAAAGGAGAACAAAGGGACGGGATTCGAAGTAGCGCGATACTCGAATTGGTATGGGGACCCTGAATGACGGATACTCTAGTGCGTTGATCGATACCCCCACAGATAGAAATGCACCTATTTGAACTTAATTGAATCTAATGATCTGGTTGATATGACTTGATACTTTGATTGATTGGGATTTAGAATAGAAATCATGTTGTTAGTAAGCTGGCGGTAAACAATTTATTTGTAGTTGTGTCTAGGATTAATATCTTTTGGTTTTTAATTTTTGAACTTAGGGTTGCTGAGATTCTAAAATTTCATGTGTGGTCCTTGTCATCTTCTCTGGATTTGGTTTTTGCTTTACTTGAGGACAAACAAAAATCTAAATTTGGGGGAGTTGATATAACTCAGTTTTAATGCTTTATAGTGGGTATTTATACTTTCTATCTGGCCTTATCCAAGTGTTTTTCTACTATTTTTGGCAGGTTTTCAGGATTTTAGGTGTTTGGGACGTTTTGGATGCAAATTGGCATATGCAGGGGTGGAATCCGGCAGAAAAGTCAAAACTTTACCAATGTTTGAACATGTTTCCGTGGATGGATTAAGCTGAACTTTGGATACAAGATAGCCACGCAAGTTAGCTTTCATATAGAAGTGGTTTGAAGTCAATCCATTGGTGCAATCAAAAGATATGGCGATTTTACTTAAGACTGTACAAGATGTCTCTCAGACGAAGCAAGTGCAGCACATGTGAAGAGATCGATCCCTGCACTCGAGAATCACTAAAATATTTCAAAATTATAATTATGCCCTCAAGGCTTATCAAGATGCTTTCCTTATTGGTTTTAGATTTTTTTCTTTATTTTTAGAACTATAAAAGCAGTAGGCTTGGTGTTATTTTCATCATCGCTTATTTTATTTCCCAGAGCTTTTACAGAGAGACGGATTCCAATCTTTTGGAGAAGAATTTTGAACTCTTTTCTTTTTATTATATTGATTTTATTTTTGAATGTGTTCTTCTTTGATTATCATTTGTGTTTACTTTTCAATGTCTGAGTAGTTCACTAGTTAGGGTTTGGGGTTTCCCAGGAAAAATGAGATTTCATAGTTAGGGTTTAACATAAAGGATTGAAATTGTTAGGTTCTTAGTCTAGCTTTATTCTTAATGCTTGAATTAAACTGGATATTTAGTTGACTGATATTAGATTGATAAGCACAAAGGGATTTGGTTTACATATTTGACCTAGTCTAGATGAATAAGTGTCTCTGCTTGCGGGAGTATTGTCTTAGATGCTTGTAAACATATAGAATCCAAAACTAATGCATGATTAAATTATTTAGATACGGCGAGATTTTGTCTTTAGTAATTCAAACATAGGGATCTAATACTTCAGGAGAATTATAGTCTTTAATTGTCTTTTGAGTTGAGAACTATTTTCATTAGTAAATCATGCAAGTTAACCTGAACTTCAAACTTGAATATATGTGGAATTCCCTAACGCCTGACGCTATAATTATCTGATTTATAGTCGTTTTTATTTATTTTCTTAATTCAAAATTATTACAAAACAAACACCTTTTTCTTATTGTCTTAGCTAGAATCGAGATTTAACTAAAAGTCGTACTGTCTGGTCTCTGTGGAATTCGACCATTTACTCTACTACGAAGATATGTTCTTTGCAGTGTAGATTTAAGAATTAAAATCTTGAGCCTATCAGATATACGAATAGTTTTAGGTAGACCTTTCCTAGCATCTGTAGGAGCTGTAGTTGATATGCGTAATCAGCGTATCTCCCTTACCAAAGTCAAGAAGAGGTATTTCTACCTAGCAGTACCTCTTAAAGGAGCGTCTAGAATCACAATGGTTAATGAGGTCAAGATGAAACATGAATCTCATATAGAATCTGGTGCTAAGAGTACAGCTAATGAAGTCATAGTAGAAGATTCTCATGGTCCAACAAAGAACACAATTCTAAAGGGCAACATAGATGCAAAGGTGAAAACAAAGAAGATCAAGAGGAATTCTCAAGTTACTTTGATTCCTCGGGCAGTGGTTGGAGATTCAATCGATTATAAGGTGAAGAGCGAAGGTACTTCAAAGCCATTATCAAAAGTTAAAGCCTTCTTTACCTTAGAGCTTAAAGACAAGGAAATTGATGTGGCGAAGGATGTGATTCGTAAAGTTTTGAAGCTGAAGATTTCATATTATGGTGATTGTTGTGGGGCATCTCCTGATGTTGATCTACCTCCGACTTAGGAGGTAACCCACTGATTTGGTGTTTTAGATTAGTTAATTTTTGTTTTTGAGTCAGTCCAAATTTAGGTCACTAACTTATTAATTTTCAGTTGTGAGTTTAAAAATTGTTTCATGAAATTTCAGAGAAAGCTTGTCAAACATGCAGATCGATCGATCCGTCTATGCATTGATTGATCCGTCTATTTATCGATCGATCCATCTAGGGATCGATTGATCCATCTAGGGATCGATCGATCCGTCTATGAATCGATCAATCCATGACAATGGTCATGTACGATATTAGAGATCAATCGATCCATGACAATGGTCATGTACACGATATTAGTGATCGATCGATCCATAACAATGGTCATGTACACGATATTCAAGATCGATCGATCTGTCGTTACTCAGAAGCCAATCAATATCCTTCTCAGGTAAGTAACGAAACTCTCTTTGAACTCTTGGTTTTTTGTCATTTGTCTATTAGTTAGGTCTTATTCCTTTTCTTGAATTTATATTCACATCGGAACGGTGTGAAATAAGTCTGGGGAGGGTTTATATCTACTAACCATGTTTTGTGTCTTTTTGGATGTTTCGGTATTTTGATGAAATTTTTCAAAAAAAACTCGTTTTTATTTACACGAGTCTAGTCAAGTCAAAGGAACAAGAACCAAAATTTTTCAAGACACAACTACAAATAATGATTTCTACTGAATAAAAACTCGTCTAAATAAAAATTCTTAACATCAAGAAGAGATACTACTATCCAGTAGTACCTCAACAATGACCAAGATTTGTGATGATTATTAGCCTAGTGTGAGTTAATAATTGATTTCTATTTGATTATTGACTTATATTAATTGTTGCATTTAGGATTGGAACCCTATTGATTAATTGATATGCTTTTGAAAGTTCTGGTCTTTTGGATTGTTGATGATTTGATGCTAGCTCTACCTTGTTATGACTAACATTTATCTTAAACTCTCTTATCTATGGTTTGGAATACTTTGAACAATGTATTTTTTTTCAGCCCTCTGTAAAACTAACAGTTCTTTCAGTACGATTTTGATCCCCTTCTCCTTTCCTTCAATGAAAAAACTGCTAAAAAAGAAAAAAGTAGAATAAAAGAAGCAAGTGAAAGCAAAGCTTAGAAAAATCAGAAAATAAAAAAATTAATGAAAGAAGTGAGAAAAGAAGTAGAAAGGGACGGGATCTGAAATAGCTCGATGCTCAAATTGGTATGAGGATCTTGAATGACGGATACTCTAGTGCGTTGCTCGATACCACATAGGTAAGAATGCACGTCTTTGAACTTAACTGAATCTATTGATCTAGTTGATATAACTTGATAGTTTAATTGATTGGGATTTAGAGTATAAAGCATGTTGTTAGTTAGGTGGCGGTAAACAGTTTATTTGTAGTGGTTATCTAGGATTAGTGTCTTTTGGTTTTTAATATTTGAAATTAGGGTTGCTGAGATTCTAAGAGTTCATGTGTGGTCCGGTTTTCAAACCTCTTCTATGTATTTGGTTTTTGCTTTACTTGAGGACAAGCAAAGATCTAAGTTTGGGAGAGTTGGTATCACTCAGTTTTAATACTTTATAGTGGGAATTTATACTTGATATTTGGCATTATTCTAGTGTTTTCCTTGTATTTTTTGCATGTTTTCATAATTTTAGGTGTTCGTGACGTTTTGGATGCAAATTGGCATATGCAGATGCAAAATCCGGCAGAAAGGTCAAAATTTTTCCAATGTTTGAAGATGTTCCCGTGGATGGATTAACTGAAATTTGGACACAAGATATCCACGTGAGTTAGCTTTAATATGGAAGTGGTTTGAAATCAATTCATTGGTGCAATCAAACGATATGGCGATTTTAGTGAAGACTGGTCAAGCTGTCTCGCAGATGAAGCACTTGCAACACATGTAAAGAGATTGATCCATCCCTAAAGGGATTGATCGTTCCCTGCACCCGAGAATCACTAAAATCGTCCAAAATTACAATTATTCCCTCAATAATTATCAAGATGTTTTCCTTATTGGTTTTAGTTTATTTCCCTTATTTTTATAATTATAAAAGTCCTAGGCTTGGTGTTGTTTTCATTATCGCTTATTTTATTTCCCAGAGCTTTTACAGAGAGACAGAATCCAATAATTTGGAGAAGAATTTTGAAATTTTTTCTTTTTAATATATTGATTTGGTTTTTGAATGTGTTCTTCTCTAATTATGATTTGTGTTTACTTTTTAATGTCTGAGTATTTCATTAGTTAGGTTGTAACGTTTCCCATGAAAATTTGGTTTTATTGTTAAATTTAACATACGGGGATAAATTGTTAGGTTCTCAGTCTATATTTTTTATAAATGTGTGAATTAAATTGGCTATCTAGTTCATTGATTATAGATTGATAAACACAAAGAGATTTGGTTTAGAGGTCTGACCTAGTCTAGATGAGTAAGTGTATTTTCTTGCGGGAGTATTGTTTTAGGGGCTTATGAACATATCAAATCTGAATTGAAATGCATGTTTAATTCATCTAAATATGGCGGGAGTTTTTTTTAGTGATTTAAACATAGGGATCTAATCCTTCGGGAGAAGATTAGTCCATTGTTGTCTTTTGAGTTGGGAATTATTTTCAAAGAAAATCTTGCATGTTAACCTTGACTTTTAACTTGAATACATGCGGAATTTTCTATTGCCTAGGGTTTTCGTTATTTGTTTACAACCGTTTTTAATTTATTTTTATTTTCGAATCACAACCATTACTTTAACATGTTCTTAGCATAATTCGATTTTAAACTGAGAGTCGTACGTTATTGGTCTATGTGGATTCGATCCCTTTTATACTATTGCGTTTGTTGTGCACTTGCAGTGGATATATTTGGGTTAAAACCTGAGTGTATCAATCACCATTCAGGGGTCCTAATTAATATGAGTGGTCTCTAAACATTCGTCTTGCTCTCCAGCGAGGAAGAAGTTAGGTTTCGCTAGTGGTTCCATACCTAAACTCGATGACAATTCTGAAGATCTAGAGGATTGGTGGGCTAACAATGCAATGATAGTTTCTTGGATCAAACTTACCTTTGCGTCATATTTGAGTAGCTCTCTTTCTCATCACGAGGTTGCTTCTGATTTATGGACTCATATAAAAAAAAAACGTTTCTCTGTGAAGAATGGACAGAGAGTTTAACGTTTGAAAATGGAATTAGCAAATTTTCAACAATGTGGCTCTGCAATTGAGTCATATTATGGACGATTGACTAAATTATGGTCTGTTTGGCTAATTTTCAACATGCACAACTGCAGCAGATATTACACGCGAGCGGGAAGAGGATAAACTCCATCAATTCTTGATGAGCCTTGATGAATTGGTGCTTGGGAATTTGAAATCTATTATGCTTTCTCGTGATCCTCTCCCTTCCGTTGATGAAGTGTATTAGGTTGTGACTCATGATGAAAATTCTAAGAGGATGAGTCGTATGATAGATGAACGTATTGATGGTGCGAGCTTTCTGGTTCAGCCTTCACCTCACCCGGTTTCAAATCTATCCATTCTTGTTGTTAAATCTTCTGTATCTCGACCACTAGCTCCTGCAAATTTTCATGACCCAATTGCTATGTGTACTAGATGTGAACATACTAGCCATCTCGCGCCGAATTGCTTTTGCAAAATTGGTTATCCTGGTGGTGGGGAGACAAGCCTCGCTCTAAGCCTTCGGGATCTGCAATTTCTTCCGCGAATCAAAAATATAGACGTGGTACTTCTCGCCGATCTGATTCGCAACAACTAAATCACCATGCTGCTTTTGCTGTTTGCAATGCTCATTCTACCATTACTGATGTTGATCGAGTGGGTGTTACTGGTTTAAACGATCAGCAATGTAAGACCTTGTTTCATCTCCTTCACGAACAAAATATGGGTTTTTCATCTCATCTCTCGGGTTAAGAATTTTGTTGAATCTTGGATCATTGATTCCGGTGCATCTAATCATATGACACGTTCTCTAAATTTTCTAAGTAATATTCAGACAATGCAACCGATTTCTATCAAGCTTCCTGATAGACGTAATATTGTTGCTTTGAAACAAGGATCTGTTAGTCTTGGCCAAGATCTTGTCTTAGTCAAAGTGTTTTTTTGTGGATGGACTACATTGCCATCTAATATCAGTGTCTCAACTTACCATAGATAGGGGTTGTATCTTCCAAATTACTAACAGACTTTATATTATTCAAGACCGCATCACAAAAAGGTTGATTAGAAAGGGTGAACAAGTAAGCGGTCTATATTTCTTTCGCAGTGTGCTGCCCGAGGTTGTTGTGCATACAATAAAAGTTTCTTCTATGGATGTGTGGCGTCGTCGCTTAAGAAATCCCTCTTCAAAAGCAATGGATATGTTACCATTATCTAAGAGTAGTTATATAAGTTTTTTTTATTCAAAGACTTGTGACATTTATATTCGGGCAAAACAAACTAGAGACTTATTTTCTTTGAGTAATCGTAACACTACTGCGATCTTTGAGTTAGTACATTGTGTTCTTTGGGGTCCGTATAGGACCACTTCTCTTTGCGGTTCATGATCATTTCTCACCATTCTTGATGATTTTTCTTGTGGATTATGGATTGTCTTGCTACCAAAAAAGACATCAACATGATCAACTCTTAAGAACTTTATTAGTTATGTTGAACGACAGTTTGAAACCAAAGTCAAAACTGTATTTCTTGGTTACCCTTTTGGAAAAAGGGATGGACCACATACGATTTCCAAACTGGGAAGATTTCTCAGTCTCGTGATGTCCATTTCATCGAGACACAATTCCCTTATGCTCAGTGATAAGCTCAAGATTTTATCCTAAATCTACGCTGCAGAGAACATATCCTCGTAATATAGAAAATGGTCGAATTGCTCAGAGACCATATTGTACGAATCTCAATTAGACTTTCGTTTCTAGCTAAGACAGCAATAAGAAGTATTGTTTGATTTAAAGCAATAATTAAAAGACAGTTAATTAAAATGGTTTGCAAGCAATTAGGAAAACGCTAGGCGTTAGGGAATTTTACAGGTTATCAAGTTTCAATTTCAGGTTGACATACAAGATTTATTAATGAAAGAGGTTCTCATCTCAAAAGAAAAAGATAGACTAATCTCCTCTCGAAGTATTAGACCCTTATGATCGAACTACCCAAATATAAACTCCCGCCGTATTAGAGTAATTTCATATTTGATATGTTCATAAGCATTAAATACAATACTTTCGCAAGCAAAAACACTTACTCATCTAGATTAGGTCAGGTCTCTAAACCAAATCTCTTTGTAATTATTAACCTAATAGCATGAACTAGGCGATCAGGCTAATTCAAGAAATAATAACAAATCTAGAATAAGAACCTACAATTTCAAATTCATAATGTCAAACCCTAACCATCAAATCATGATTTACCTTGGATAAATCCTAAAACTTAACAAGGTGACAACTCAGACATGACTAAGCAACCAACAATCTTATCATTAAAAGAAAGCACATAAAGGAATCAGATTATATTTAAAAGTAAAAGACAGAGTTTCAGAAATCTTCTCCAAATACAGGGTTGAAAATCTTCTTCTCTATGAAAAGCTCTAAAAAAAACAATTAAAATCTCTGTGTATGTTCAGTGCGTTTGTAAAACTAAGCCTAAGGATTTTATTTATAATCATCTAAAACCTAAGTAAAACATAATCTAAAAAGGAAAATTCTTTATAAGTCTTGAGGGAGAATGCATCTTTTTCACAATTTCCAAGTTGGTTCGGGTGCAGGGATCAATCGATCCAAGTGGAGATCGATCAATCTGTCGTTCTTCTCTTTCGGGGATCGATCAATCCATGAAGGGATCGATCAATCTGATTATATGTAGATCTCATGAGGCTTTGGATCAATCGATCTCTATTCATATGAGTCCTAGATCGATCTTTCTTACTTGGGTTCTATCCATTCATCTTCAATTTTCCCAATTACTCCTGAAATCTTCCGCAAACCCCCCATAATTTTTGCTCCAGAACACCTTAAACATCTGAAATCCTGGATATATATCAAAAGCACATGGAAAGTACTCGAATGATGTCAAATAGCAAGTATAAATACCCACTATAAAGCATCAAAATCGAGTGATATCAAATCCCCCAGACTTAGATCTTTGCTTGTCCTCAAGTGAAGCAAGAACAAATCTAGAGAAGAGGTTTGAAAACCACACAGGAACTTCCGGAGTCTCAGCAACCTTAAATTTAGAAATCGAGAACTAAAAGACATTATCGCTAGAAAACCTTTGCAAAATAAATTGTTTACCACCACATATTCTAACCAACATACTTCCTACTCTAAATCCAAAATTAAGTCATATCAACCAGCTCATTAGATTTAATTAAGTACACATAAGTGTGTTCTTACCTGTGGGGTATCGATCAATGCTCTAGAGTATCCGTCATTCAGGGTCCCCATACCAGTTAGAGCATTGAGCCACTTCGGATCCCATCCTTTCCTTCTCCCTTTCTCACTTCTTTATTCATTTTTTTTCTTTCTTCTTTTTTTCTTCTACTGCTTTTTTAGCAGACGGATTTTTTTCTGGGATTGATTACGGATTTCTAGATCATGCTTTCACTCTTTTTTCTATACCATTTTTATTGAAGGGAAGGAGAAGGGGATCGAAATCGTACTAAAAGAGTTATTGGTTTTACAGAGGGCTGAAGACAAAAGTACCTAGCTAAAAGTATTCCAATCACCATAGACATGAAAATTAAAAATCAAAGTTACGTCATATTCAATTTAGAGCTTGCATCAAATCATCAACAATCCAAAAGACTAGAACTTTCAAAAGTATATCAATCAATTAACGGGGTTCCAAACTTAAAAGCAGTAGTTTATCTAAATCAATAATCAAATAGAAATTAATTATAAACCCATATTAGGCTAATAATCATCACATGTTCTTATCATTGTTCCTTTGACTCGACTAGTCTCATCTAAAACAAAACAAATTTTGAAAATTTTCACCGGAATGATGAAACATCCAAAAAGATTCAAAACATAGTTAGTAGCTCTATACCCTTCCCCAGACTTAAATCACATCGTCTCGGTGTGAAAATAAACCCAAGAAAAGGAAAAAGACTTGAACAACCTTAAAAATCATAAATGTGAGTTCAAATGTAGGAGCTTACTTGAGCATCGATGGATCGATTGATCCATAGACGGATCGATCGATCTAGGAGTATGCCAATTTCCTGATCATTTGGATCGATCGATCCATAGACGGATTAATTGCCACTAACTTAGATTAATTGCTATGATTAGGATTGGAACCCCATTACTGATTTATTTATTTCTAAAAGTTCTAATCTTTTGAGTTATTGATGAATTGATGCTAGCTCTGCCATGATAGGACTTAATTTAAATCTGAATTATTCTTGCTTATGGTGTTGATATATTTTGAGAATTAGGTACCTTGCTCTTCAGTGTTCTGTAAAACCGACAAGTTCTTTCAGTACAAATCCGGGTCCTCTCTCTCTCTCCCTTCAGAAAATAAAAAACGGTTCAGAAAAAGGGTTGAAAGCGTGACCTAGAAGTCCGTAGTCAACCCTAGCGAATTACCGTCTGCTAAAGAAATGAAAAGAAAAAAAAAATAAAAGCGCATAAATGTGAAGAAAAAAAACAGAAAAGCAATAAGATAATAAAAAGGAAAAAAAAGAAGTGAAAAAGGGGGGGAAAAGGATCAGGACCAGAAGTCGGCTGATGCTCTGTTTGGTATGGGAATTTCGAGAGAAGAGGTACTTGAGTAAGTTGATTGACATACCATAGGTGAGAATGCATGTACATGAACTTAAATGAATTTAAAGAGCTGGTTGATATGATTTGGTACTTGATTGATTTGGGATTTAGAGTAGGAAACAGGTTGTTTGTTTAGTGGTGGCAAACAATTCATTGAAAATAGTTGTTTGAGATTGATGTCTTTTGGATTTGAAACTATGCTTATGGTTTTTGAGATTTTTTGAGTTTCTGTGTGGTCCATTTGAAACCTCTTCGCTAGATTTGATCTTGCTTTACTTGAGGAAAAGCAAAGATTTAAATCCGAGGGAGTTGATATTACTCGGTTTTAATGCATAATAATTGGCATTTATGTCTGCTATTCTGCATTATTGCGAATGTTTTCCTTGCAAATTTGGTGTATTTTCAAGATTCTAAGTGTTCAGGTCGTTTTGGAGTTTAAAGGAGCATTTATGAGTTTTCAGAAGTATGAGCTAAGTGAAGAAACAAATGCACCCAAGTCCTCTAGTTTATCCAATTTCCTTATTTTAGAATATTTTACTTTTTAGACTAAAAATACATTATAGTTTTAGGTTTTTAGAACTAAACTTTATTTTATTTTGGAGAAGTTTTACCGAGGGAGAAGAGATTCAACACTTTGTATTTCGAGAAGAATTTATGAACCCTTTTTAATAATCTATACTTATTTTCTATGTGTTCTTCAAAGATATTGATTTGTGTTTGCTTGTCAATGTCTGAGTAGTTCACTAGTTAGGTTTTAGGGTTTCTCAGGGAAATCAGGTTTTGATTGTTAAATTTATCATAAGGGGATAAGAATTGATAGGTTCTTAGTCTAGACTTGTTATTAATGCATGAATTAGACTTGCCATCTAGTTTATTGAAATTAGACTAATAAACACAAAGAGATTTAGTTTAGAAGTTGGATCTAGTATAGATGACTAAGTGTTCTTGCTTGCGAGAGTATTGTCCGGAATGCTTGTGAACAACTCAATCTGAACTGTAATACATGATTGAATAATTTTAAAAACGGCGAGAGTTTGTTTCTGGTAATTCGAACATAGGGTTTAATACTCCGAGAGGATATTATTCTATCACTGTCTTTGATGTTGAGAACTATTTTCAAAACAAAATCCCTGCATGATAATTTGACTTTTAAACCTGACTACTTGTGGATTCCCTGATACTTGACGCTTTTATTCTATAGTTTACAACCGCTTTTATTTTATCGTTTTGATTCTATCACCACCAATCTTTATATTCTGTCTTAGCTTGATTCGAGATTTAAATAAATCGTGTACTTTCTGGTCTCTGTGGGATTCGGTCCTATACTTTACTACATTGATCTGTTATCTGCAATATTAGTTTTAGGAATTTAAATCTTAACCTAGAAGTATGTAGTCAACCCCAGCGAATTTCCGTCTACTTAAAAAGAAAAAAAATGATGAAAAGAAAATAAAGAAAAGTGCATAAATGCGAAGAAAAGAAAAAAATGTCGTAGGAAAAGAAAAAGAAAAAAAAAGAAGTGAGAAAGGGGGAAAAAGGATCAGGACCACAAGTCGGTTGATGCTCTGTTTGGTATAGGCATTTCGATAAAAGAGGTACTTGAGTAAGATAATTGATATGCCATAGGTGAGAATGCATGTATCTGAACTTAAATGAAATTAAATAGCTGGTTGTTATAATTTGGTACTTGATTGATTTGGGATTTGGAATAGGAAACATGTTGTTTGTTTAGTGGTGGCAAACAATTCATTCAAAGTAGTTGTTTGAGATTGGTGTCTTTTGGATTTGAAATTATGCTTATGGTTTATGAGATTTTGTGAGTTTCTGTGTGGTCCATTTCAAACCTCTTCTCTAGATTTGATCTTGCTTTACTTGAGGACAAGCAAATATCTAAGTATGGGGGAGTTCATATTACTCGGTTTTAAAGCATAACAGTGGGCATTTATGTCTGCTATTCTGCATTATTCTCAGTGTTTTCCTTGCAAATTTGGTGTATTTTCAGGATTCTAGGTGTTTGGGTCGTTTTGGAGTTTAAAGGAGCATTTCAGATTTTTCAGAAGTATGAGCTAAATGAAAAAACAAATGCACGATCGGGCAACACCTGTGCCCGATCGGGCATTTCCTCCGGGTAGAATTAGACCTGACAGATTGATCGTGCATCAATGAGAACGATCGGGCAATATTTCAAAGTGTTTGATCGGGCATTGAGAGATCGATTGAGTAACTTAACCCAAGAAGAACAAGAAGATTTCCAATTTTGCACCCAAGTCCTCAAGTTTATCCAATTTTCTTATTTTAGATTATTTTACTTTTTAGACTATAAATACATTATGGTTTTACGTTTTTAGAACTAAGCTTTATTTTATTTTGGAGAAGTTTTACTGAGGAAGAAGAGATTCAACACCTTGTATTTGGAAAATAATTTTTAAACTCTTTTTAATAATCTATACTTATTTACTATGCGTTCTTCAAAGATATTGATTTGTGTTTGCTTGTCAATGTTTGAGTAGTTCACTAGTTAAGTTTTAGGGTTTCCCAGGAAAATCAGGTTTTGATTGTTAGATTTATCATAAGGAAAATAACAATTGATAGGTTTTTAGTCTATACTTTTTATTAATGCATGAATTAGATTGGCCATCTAGTTTATTAAAATTAGACTAATAAACACAAACAGATTTGGTTTAGAAGTTGGATCTAGTCTAGTTGAATAAGTGTTCTTGCTTGCGAGAGTATTGTCCTGAATGCTTGTGAACAATTGAATATTAATTGTAATGCATGATTAAATTATTCAAAAAAACGGCGAGAGTTTGATTCTGGCAATTCGAACATAGGGTTTAATACTCCGAGAGGAGATTATTCTATCATTGTCTTTCATATTGAGAACTATTTTCAAAACAAATTCCTTGCATGATAATTTGACTTTTAAACTTGACTACATGTAGATTCTCTGATGTCTGACGCTTTTATTCTATAGTGAACAACCGCTTTTATTTTATCGTTTTGATTCGATCACAACCAATCTTTATATTTCATCTTAGCTTGATTCAAGATTTAACTAAATCATGTACTTTCTGGTATATGTGGGATTCGATCTTATACTTTACTACATTGATATGTTCTCTATAGTATTAGTTTTTTTAGGAATGTAATTCTTAACCTATCAGAACTAAACATGTCCCATGCATCAAAAAAGGATTCTACAGGACCCTGCTGAAATTGAGAATCTTGTTTCTCATATTGTTGGTCCTTGTAGAGGTATAGAAGTGACTTAAAAACTTAGATTTTCACTCATCCCAAGTCTCTATGGAGTTAGCTAACAGAGATTTCAGCTATCTAAGAGCTCTATCAACAAGGAAGTGATTGAAGAGCTTACAATGCTTGAAGTCTTTAGATACTCCATTGAGCTGAGTTGTGCTGCATATATCATCAAAGTTTTCTATATAATCCATAGGATTCTCGGTAGGCAAACCATGGAATTGGTTTTTCCTGAGCAACTGGATGAGCTGGAACTGGAACCAGTAGTCATGTCTTTGAGGTTGGCGAGGGTGTAGAGCTTTCCTATTGACGAAGAAAGCTTCAGGGTTGTTGAAATCTCCAACAAGTACCCGTTTTGATGTAGTGGGCGATTTTTTGCATGCTCTAGCGATTCTTGATTACCATTACCGCCTACTTGATGTTCCGGTGGAACTTGATTGCCATTACCTCCATGTTGTCCCGGCGGCACTTGATTGTCGTTTCCTCCTGGTTGGTTAATCACCCACTGATGTAGTCCTTCCTGAGGATTCTAGACTTTTTGGTCTTCATGTATGACCGGATTGTTGATAATAATGTTGTCTCCCGTTGTGGTGGAAGATCTTGCGCCTTTTCTCACTTTCCGGTTTGAACGTTCTACTCTTGATAATTCTTCGTTAGTGAGGTTGACTAATTCAGATGATTTGTTAGATCTTCTGTTCATGCACCAGCAAAACAAAGACAAGCAGAAAGAACGAGATTAGCTTTGAAAATAAAAATCTTAGACTAGATGCTAAGTAGAACTTAAGAGGCACTATTGGTCCCCGGCAACGGCGCCAAAAATCTGATAGGTTCAGGATTTTATCCTAAATCTACACTGCAGAGAACATATCCTTGTAATATAGAAAATGGTCGAATTCCTAAGAGACCAGATCGTACGACTCTCAGTTAGACTTTCGATTCTAGCTAAGACGGTAATAAGAAGTAGTGTTTGATTTAAAACAGTTGATTAAAAAGGTTTGCAAGCAATTAGGAAAACTCTAGGCGTTAGGGAATTATATAGGTTATCAGGTTTCAAGTTCAGGTTGACATACAAGATTTATTAATGAAAGAGGTTCTCAACTCAAAAGATAGACTAATCTCCTCCCGAAGTATTAGACCCCTATAATATAACTACCCAAATACAAACTCCCGCCGTATTTAAACAGTTCAATCATGCAGTGATTTCATATTTGATATGTTCATACGCATTAAAGACAATACTTCCGCAAGCAGAAACACTTACTCATCTAGATTAGGTCATGTCTCTAAACCAAATCCCTTTGTATTTATTAACATAATATCATGAACTAGGTGATCAGATTAAATCAAGCAATAATAACAAATCTAAACTAAGAACCTACAATTTCAAATTCATAATGTCAAACCCTAACCATCAAATCATGATTTCCCTGGGATAAACCCTAAAACCTAACAAGGTGACTACTCAGACATGACTAAGCAATCAACATAGTTGTTGAGGGTGACTAAGGAATCATATTATAGTTAAAAGTAAAAGACAGAGTTTCAAAAATCTTCTCCAAATACAGAGTTGAAGATCTTCTTCTCTCTGAAAATCTCTTACAACCCAATTAAAATCTCTGTGTAGGTTATGTGTGTTTGTAAAACTAAGCATAAGGCTTTTATTTATAATCATCTAAAAACTAAGTAAAACATAATCTAATAAGAAAAACTCTTCATAGTTGTTGAGGGTGAATGCATCTTTTTGATAATTTCCAAGTTGGGTCGAGTAGTGGGATTGATCGATCCAAGTGGGGTTCGATCGTTCTGTCGTTCTTCTCTTTCGGGGATCGATCGATCTGATTATACGTAGATCTCCTTGGGCTTTGGATCGATCGATCCATGCGTGGATCGATCGATCTCTCTTCGTATGGGTCCTAGATCGTTCTTTCTTACTTGGGTTCGATCCATTCATCTTCAGTTTGCCCAAGTACTCCTGAAATATATCGAAAACCATCGTTTTTGGTCAAGAACACCTTAAACACCTAAAATCCTGAAAACATACCAAAAACACATGGAAAATACTCGAATGATGTCAAATAGAAAATATAAATACCCACTATAAAGCATCAAAATCGAGTGATATCACTCAGTGATTTCAAGAATCATCCTCTGCATCTTTGTCTGTCTCTGTCCCTTCTTTGTTTCATTGACATGTTGATGATGATGATGATGATGATGATGATGATGATGATGACATCACTTATGTATCACCAATTATACCATGTGTCCCTCCACTACAATTGTCGCCTCCTCACTCTACCAACGATGATCTAATTTTGCCAACAGATTCGGCTTCTGCTCATGTATCACCTCAAATAGAGGCACCTGTTATTCCCTCTTCTTCGTTTTCACCATCTACTGATTTCCTTTCTCCTACTACACTTTCTAGTGAAGAACAATATCCTTGGCAAAGGAAAACGGGTTAAGCAGCCATCTGTAAAACTAGCAAATTACGTGACTAATACAATTCACAAGGAATCATATTGTGATTTCGTGCATTCTAGTTGGTATTTTTTGAAAACATATCTAGATCATTCACGATTCTCTCCTTCACATCGCCTATTCCTTGCTGCTATAACAGCTGCCAAGACTCCTCGTACCTATGCAGAAGCGGTTAATAACGAGTGTTGGTGTCAGGCAATGCGAGTTGAGATTAATGCACTTTAATCAAACCAAACTTGGACTGTCCAGCCTTTACCAAATGGCAAGAAAGCATTAGGTTGTAGTGGGCTTTTACAAATAGATATCGCGACAAAACTGTAATCCATGACTGCAAAGAGTATTTGAGTTCTTGTTTTAAGATGAAAGATTTAGGAATTCTCAATATTTTTTGGGTATAGAGGTGTCTTAAAGTGCAACTGGCATGTACTTGAGTCAACGGAAGTATATGCTAGATCTTATCTCTGATGCTGGTTTTCTCGGCTCAAAACCAGCCTCACACCTCTCGAACGGAACTAGAAACTCGCTCTCTCCACTTTCGAAGTCCTGACAGACCCCTCCAAGTTTCGTCGATTGGTTGGACGGTTGATCTATCTTTGTGTTACTAGGCCGGATATCTCTTTCGCCATCCATCTCTTATCTCAGTTCATGCACTCCCCACACCGTGATCATTGGGATGCGGTCATCCATGTCGTATGTTGCTTGAAAGGTAATCCCGGTCAAGGAATCTTGTTGCATTTTAATAGTGATTTACGCATCATGAGTTGGTACGACTCGGAATGGATAGGTTTTCCTATCTCATGATGCTCAATCACAGCTTGGTTTATACAACTAGGTGGCTCACCTATCTCTTGGAAGACGCAGAAGCAAGATATTGTCTCATGTTCCTCCATTGAAGCCAAATATTGTTCGATAGCTTATACAATTTGAGAATTGTTGTGGTTGCGTGAGTTACTAGAAACGTTTGGTGTTCAACATCTTGATCATATTCCTCTCTATTATGAAAATCAATCCGCCATCTACCTTACCAGAAACCCGGTTTTCCATGAACGGACGAAACATATTGGACCGGATTGTCAATTTATTCGGGGTATTATTGTCAACGGCATTATTGCTCATGTTCATGTTTCTATAAAGTCACAAGTAGCTGATATTTTCACTAAGGCGTTAGGTATTTGTGATCTCCATACTCCATCTCGAGGAAGGGTATTCAGGAATGACTTATATAGTATATTAGAGTCATCTTCTCTTGTATCCCTTCTTCAACCAAGGTAAACACTTTATACCCTTCTTAAATCCCTTATACCCTTTTTCATTTTGTAATTGATTAAAATCTTAACCCCCAAACGAAACCCCACACCCCCTTCAAAACTAAACTCTAAATTTGGAATAGTGAACTCAAACCCAAATAATTAGCTTCTACACCCTTAAGATTCAATTTGACATTTTAAAACGATTTCCACATCATATTTTGATTATTTAATCAAAAACAAATTAAATCGGTTTTTTTACTTTAGAAATATTTTATAAAGTTGGGTGAATTAAATTAAAGATATTAGCTTTTACAGATTTAAAAAATATATTTTCTACTAATATATATAAGTAAAAAAAAGTAAAAAATCGTTTGGTTGACCAATAAAGATTGGCTTTGCACATATAAAGATAGAAATAATTGGTTGATTAATCACACTTTAGTTCCTACATTAGAGAAAAAGGTGTGTGTATGAAGTTATTTGTTAATTAGGTAGTCGCATTTGTTAAATGACCATTACATCCTCTTCAATCATTTTTATTATATCGATGGTTTTAAAAAAAAAAAATTAATTTGCATTTTAAAATTTAATTTTAATCTATTTTATAATTATTAAAGAAAAAAAATGTAAATATCAGTTTTGGAAAGTAAAAACTATTTCCTAATAACCTAGGTAATTCTAACTTTTCTTCGAGTAGTTCTCACCGCCGCATATGCCTTGAAGTCGCCGATTACGTAGCTCCGATCGTCGATAATCCTCAGCCTCCGGCGATTAGGTAGCTCCGGCGATTGAAGTCTCCGGCGGATTCTCTAAGGTTAGCCGTTCTAATCTCTACTCTCTGGCGATTCTTCTCTCTAATCGCCGGGTTACTCTTCAACCTATCTATCTCATTCTATTTCTTCTCCTTTTTCGTTTTGATTTCTTCTCCTTTGGTGATTTAATTTCGGATTTGGGTTGATTTGATTTTATATTAGGCGATTTTGATTGTTGTGCGAAATGGGGGTTTAGGGTTCTTATTTTATTCTTCGATTGTTGTCTTTGATTGCTCCATCTCTAGTTCTTTTGGTGTTTATTGTGAGATTTGAGAATTTATTTTTTGTAATGTTCTTAAATTTGTTTGTTTTATTTTTATTGTTTGTGCTTTTGTGTCTTCACGATTTTGATTGTTTGTGCTTTCATATATTTTTGAATGGTTTTGATTTCTGTTTAAACTTAATTTTGATTTCTATTTCTATTAAACCGGTTTTGACTTATGTGTTCGCATGAATACTTTTGTTCATATACTTAATTTTGTTTTGTGTTCATATACTTTTGTGTTCATATACTTTGTTTTATTTTGGTTGTGTGTGCTTTTGTGTCTTCACGATTCATATGTTTTTAATGGTTTTGATTTCTGTTTGAACTTAATTTTGATTTTTGTTTCTATTAAACCAGTTTTGATTTCTGTTTCTATAGCAACAAGAACCGTTTTTGATTTGTGTTTCTATTAAACCGGTTTTGATTTCTGTTTATATTAAACTTAATTTTCATTCCAAATGAAAAATCATTACTAGATTAGTGTTCTTAATCAAAAGTATCTGATTTTTTTAAAATTACAGATTATGACGTACAATGTAATGTAAAAAAGGTTTTGTTTGTTTATGTGTTTTTAATTTAGCCACTTACTCACTTTATTTCAAAATCATTAGTATTCTTCATCTGTTTTTCTTAACATTTCGTAGTTTTTAAATCTTTAAACATTAGTTATTTGATTCATTTGCCATTGTTTTGGTGTTTTATTACAGTTATTACAATGGACAAATATCTGCCACCAAGATTGTTTGACATTTCAGAAATTCTAGAAAACAGCACTATGCATATTTACATGAAGATAGAGTATCTTTCAACAATCATCAACCATCTAGATGAACCTGAGAAAGTCATGTTGCGTGAATCATGCTTCGGGAAGCTGTTTGACATGCCCGTTGCGAGATGTCCTAGTTACGGGAAGCTAATTCACAATCTGTTGTGCCGACAACTTGTGACGCTTAAAAAACACGAGTTATGGTTTGTCTTTGGTGGTAAACCTTTCAGATTCTCCTTGAAGGAATTCGGTCAAATCACTGGTCTGCCTTGTGGAAATATTCCTAAAGAAAGCGAGCTCACATTGGTGGAGTGCAGAAATGAGGGTGAGCCTACGTTTTACGAGACGCTGTTTGGTGATAAGACGAATGTCACCGTAATGGACATATTGGACATGTTCAAGAAACAACCGTAAATGCCTGGATGGAAAAAGTTCAAACTGGCATTGCTCATTATAGTGGACGGTATAATCTTATCTACCTCACAGTGTGGTAAGATCACTCCAAAGTATGTAGAATGGGTGAAAGACGTTGATTTTTTTCTTGCATATCCATGGGGACGCGAGTCTTTCATTATCACTATACGTCGGATGACGGTTGGTCCTAAGAAGGGACGGGAGAATCCCAACAGTAAATTGAAGCAGGGTTTATTGCAGAGAACTCACACATGTTATGGGTTCCCTTTAGCTCTTCAATTGCTGGCTTTCCAGTTGATTTCGCTGTTGGGAGAAAGGCTGAAAGACAATAGCGGCTGTAAATCGTTTTGGGACAAGCCTTTCGTTGAAGGTGTGATAATTCACAAAAGAGACATATTAGAGTGTGAATTGGATCCAAATGTAAGTTTTTGTAAAATTTTAATTTCATAGGTTTTTCCATAACATTAATCTGATTTTTATGTTGCTTTGCTTAGTTGGTTGTAGCTCCATTCGTAGTGGGAATGGGAAACGAGGACTCTGCTATTTACACTTGGGAAGATGACGTGCCCGATTCTAGGGTTGACTATATGGTCCGTTTAATAAAGGAGGGTCATGTGTTTGAGGAGCAAGATTGGCCTACCTTTGTCATATTTATACCACGCACACACCGAGCAACTATTAAGTTGCCTGTTCGGAAACAAAATTTGGGTCGTGGAGCAGGCGCAGAGTCAAGTTCTAGAGGAGATGTCAACATTGGGTCAACTAACAAAAGATGTGGTATGTTTTCTAAGTCTTAATCACACATCATACGTTAATCGTTATTCTGCATATGGCTTTATTAACATTTTATAGTCATGTGATTATAATGCATTCACGTGTATAAACAGTATTCACGTGAATTGAAATTAAGTATATGAACCATGGGCAGTCATGTGAGTAGGAATGTCTATGGTTCATTCACATGAATATATTGCATACATATGCATGTAATTTAAACATATGATTGAGAATTATTCATATGAACGTAAATGCAGA
>OVBE01001249.1:0-38401 GCA_900406425.1 Iberis pinnata | reverse complement strand
TATATATATATATATATATACTGCATCTCAACCAAGTTCTAGCATATTTCATTCAATCCAACCCCATCGAATCCTATCATTTCATTAGACAAGCCTTTGCTTTGGAGCTTGATCACCCGGGATCACATCACGTGGTATCAGATCCAACTCTGAACCAGAGGCTAAGTAAATTATTCTAAACGATAATCCTTTCGATATATGCTGTTTTTTATCCTTAGAGTTTATTGTTTCATTTGAATTATGTTGTTACTTTGATTGGAATCGTTGTTGTCTTGTGGTTATGTTGTATCGTTTGGTTTGCCCTTGTCTCTTATTCGATTTTCTTTTGCTAAGTTTGTTGCTGTTTTTATTCATCACTTTTCCTTACTTGTTTTAGTCATGTCCTAAGGATTAATTAGATAGGGTTTGTTTGTTCGATTATTGTTAATTGTGTTAGTCACATAATTTTTGCTTTTCTTTCTTCTTGTTACTTGTTGTTGAGTTTAATTAGGCATAATCGAGTTTTTTTTGCATAATTGTGTTTTGTTTTGTTTGTTTCATTTCTTTACTTGCTGGTTTTGTTAATTAATTGTTTCATTCCTAAAATTCTGAAAAGAATTTTGTATGATTAAAACAAGACAAGTATGCTACATATTGTGTGTTATATCTTTCTAGATTTCGATGGAGCTATATCCCGAAACCATGGAAGCTATGACTCGAATTATGGCACAACAAATCGCTGAAGCTAATCAAGCACTCACCGCCAACTTATCTCAACAGCTTCAAGAGAAAGTAGATGTGTTACAAAGTCAGATTGACAAGAAGCTGAAGTTGATAGTGCGAGAGTCACATTCAAGTAATAGCGAAGAATCTATTACTCCGACACCATCAGAAGCTATGCGCTTAGCTAAAGGAAAAGGTCTAATGGGTAGTTACTCAAAGAGAGAGCACAAGCACCATTCTGCACAAAAGGAATAACCTAAAATGCGATTGGAAGGAAGGGAGACTGTCTTTAACCGAAACAAAGCTCCTCACAGTTCTAAACCAAGAGAACACCAAACTCAAAGACCAGGAACTCATCGACCTAGATCAAGAGATACTTTGGTTGGGAATCATCAAATTCATATACACTCTCACACTAATGAAGAAGAATATCAATACATCTCAGATAGTAGTAGAAGAACCATGAGAAGAGAAAGAGGCCGAGACAACGATAAAGACTATGATCCCCTTCTCCAACAACTTAGTCATCTCAAGATTCAATTTCCATTTTCTCATGGAACCAATGACCCTGAAGCTTACTTAGATTGAGAAAGGAATATGGAGTCCAATTTTCTGGTTCAAGGAACCTTCGAGCTCAACAAAGTGAAGATAGCTATTTCGGAATTCAATGGATATGCACTCTTATGGTGGGAACAACTTGGACTCACAAGACAACGTCTTAGAGAGCTTCCCATCACCACTTGGGATCAGCTCACTTTTCATATGAGAAGGAAGTTTGTTCCAGCACACTATCAACGCGAAATACTCAACAAACTTAGGCGCCTCAACCAAGGTACCAAGACTGATCGAGATTATTATCAAGAGCTAGAAACTTAGTTGATCTGGGATGTTTTAAGAGAAGAAGAAGAGATGATTATGTTACGATTTCTTGGATGACTCAATCGAGAGACTCAAGACAAAGTGAAACTTCATAATTATGAAGATGTACAAGAAATGGTGCATAAGGCTTAATTGGTTGAACCACAAGTCAAGAGACGGTTTGTTAAGACTACCTATACTCCCAATGTGACCAGACCTATAGAGTTCAACAAACCAGCCTATTCTAGAGACTCAAAACCGTCTTCTACAATGGTTAAAGAAGAGGTAAAGTCTGAATTTAAGCCAAGAAGCGGTAACTCTCTCAGCAACAACGATGTTTTAAGTGTCAAGGCATGGGACATTACTCACGTGATTGTCCCAACAGGAAGGTGTTCTTGTTGCAAGAAGGATGAGAGATTGTTCCTCAAGAATATTCACAAAACAAATATGAGATAGAAGAAGAGGTCACGGCAGTGTAGGAGAGATTTTGGTTGCAAGGAGAACTTTGAGCGTTCAAAACCAGCCTGAGGAGAAGTGTCAGCGAGAGAACTTGTTCCATACTCGATGCTTCTTCAAAGAGAAGGTTTTTAATTTGATCATATATGGTGGGAGTGGCATAAATGCTGCAATTAAAGAGATGGTCAAGAAGCTTCAACTCAAAACAATTCCTCATCCAAGACCACACAAGTTGCAGTGGCTAAATGAAAGTGGAGCTCTAACCGTCTCACATCAGGTTCTAGTCTCTTTATCCATTGGAAAATATGCAGATGATGTGCTTTGCGATGTGATTCATATGGGAGCAAGTCATGTATTGTTGGGAAGACCGTGGTAATCTGATCGCAAAGTTCTTCATGACGGTTACACCAAAAAACATTCTTTCAAGTTCAAAGGGCGCAAGATCACACTTCTTCCACTCACACGTAGTGAGATCTACCAAGATCAGATTCAAGCGAAGATCAAGAAACAAGAGAAAACCGCCAATAGCCTCTACATAAACAACAGTGAATTCTCTCAACTTTTTGATCCTGAGATGACTACTTTCATGTTTGTATACAACAAATCCCTTATTAGTACTAACCCATCACAGGAAATCCCTAGTGCTATGACTGAGATTTTGCAAGAATATAGGGACGTTTTTCCAGAAGAGATTCTACCAGGTTTACCTCCAGCTCGCGGAATAGAGCATCAGATTGACTTGGTGCCAGGTTCGGCACTACCGAAGAACCAATCCCATAGAGACCAAGAAACTACAGAAACAAGTGGAAGAGGTGATGAGTAAAAGACATATCCGAGAAAGCCTAAGTCCTTGCACCGTTCTCATGCTACTAGGCCACAGAAAAATAGATCTTGGAGGATGTGTGTAGACTGTCGCGCCATCAACAACATCACCATGAAGTATATGCATCCTATACCACATCTTGAAGACATGCTAGATGAATTGAGCGGTTCAACAATCTTCTCCAAGATAGATCTGAGGAGTGATTATCACCAAATCAGAATGAAAGAAGGAGATGAGTGGAAGACCGCATTCAAGATGAAGCAAGGCTTTTATGAGTGGCTGATCATGCCTTTTGGTCTCACCAACACACCAAGCACCTTTATGCGGCTAATGAACCACGCACTAAGACAATTCATTGGCGTATTTTTGGTGGTGTATCTTGACGATATCCTTATCTACAGTAAAGGTTTGGAGGAACATCTAGACCACATAAGATCAATTTTTGATGTTCTTCGCTCTCAACTCCTTTTTGCGATATCTAAGTGTTCTTTTTGCACTAACAAAATTGTCTTTTAGGCTTTGTAGTAAGTGCAGATGGCGTAAAAGTTGATGAGGATAAATAAAAAAGCAATCAAAGAATGGTCGAGGCCTAGAAACATTGGAGAAGTCCGAAGCTTACATGGACTTACAGGCTCTATAGACAGTTTATAAGGGACTTCAGCACCATTTTTGCTCCCTTAACTGAAATCATCAAGAAGAATGTCGGATTTCAGTGGGGAGATGCACAAGAGCAGGCTTTTACAACCCTTAAAGAGAAGCTTATCAATTCCCCCTTACTTGTATTGCCTGATTTTCTGAAAACTTTTATGATTGAATGTGATGCGTCTGGTGTTGGTATTGGTGCAGTTCTCATGCAGGATAAAAAGCCAGTTGCATACTTCAGTGAGAATTTAGGAGCATCTACCTTGAACTACCCGACATATGACAAGGAATTGTATGCTCTTGTGAGAGCACTTCAGATGTGGCAGCACTACTTGTGGCCTAAGAAGTTCATGATCCACATATATCATGAATCTCCAAAACATCTGAAGGGGCAACAAAAACTTAACAAACGACATGGGCGATGAATGGAGTTCATGGAGACACTCCACTTTGTTGCTAAAAACAAGAAATTGTTGACGCATTATCCCGGAGATACACTCTTATCTCTACTCTAACTTCTAAGCTAATCGGTTTTGAGCACATAAATGACTTATATGAATTTGATTCGGATTTCACTGATAATTATGCTAAGTGCTCTAAGTTTTCTTTTGAGATATTTTATAGACATGATGGATATATGTTCTTCTATAATTGATTGTGCATACCTAGCAGATCCATCTGAGAATTTCTGTCAGAGAAGCACATGCAGGTGGACTTGCTGGTCACTTTGGCATCAGTAAACGCTGCTTGACCTCCAAGGACACTTCTATTGGCTTGGAATGAAAAAAGAAGTAGAAAAGGTTTGTTCAAGGTGTGTTATCTGTAAACCAGCAAAGAGTAAGGTGAAACCTCACGGTTTGTACACTCCTTTACCTATTCCATCTCAAACTTGGACAGATATATCTATGGATTTTATTATTGGCTTACCTTGAACCAAGAACGGCCGAGATTCTATCTTTGTTGTTGTAGAAAAATTTAGCAAGATGGCTCACTTCATAGTCAGTCACAAAACCAATGATGCTGTCAAAGTCGCGGACTTATTCTTTAAAGAAGTGGTGAGGCTTCATGGAATGCCTCAAGTAATCGTTTCTGATCGCGATACCAAGTTTCTGAGTCACTTCTGGAGCAACGATGGGCTAAGTTAGGAACTAAGCTTTCTTTCTTAACAAATTTTCATCCACAAACCGATGGGCAAACAGAAGTGGTGAACAGAACGTTATCAACGCTACTAAGGACGATAGTGAAAAGAAACTTGAAATCGTGAGAAACATGTCTACCACATATCGAGTTCACCTACAATCACGCTAAGCACTCTTCTACCCTTTATTCTCCTTTCAAAATTGTATATGGTTTTAATCCCTCTTCCCCACTAGATTTGATCGCTTTGCCTTTGCAAGAAAAGATTAGTTTGGATGGCAGGAAGAAGGCTGAAAAGGTACCGAAGATTCATGAGAAGGCAAAGGAAAACATTGAGAAGAAGACGAATGCCAACAAGGGACACAAAGAGCTGATTCTAGAGGAACGCGACCTGGTGTGGATTCATCTGAGGAAGGACTGGTTCCCTGCTGAAAGAAAGAACAAGCTAATGCCGAGGATATATGGACCGTTCGAGATTGTCAAGAGAATCAACAACAATGCCTACCGTATTGACCTTAAAGGAAAGTACGACATCTCTGATGCTTTCAATGTTTCTGATTTAATTCCTTATGTTGCAGATGCATATTTGTGGACAAATCCTTTTCAAGAGGGAGAGGATGATGTGATCATGGCAAGTTCAGCAGAGGAAGAGCCAGAGATAGTCAGGAGGATAACACTATCTAGAGCTAAAGAACTGGCGAAAGAAGCTCATGCACTTATCACCAACAAAGACATCAATCAAGGGGAGGCTGAAGCTGATATATTCAACATTTCATTCTTGAAGATTGAAGAACCCGGTGATAATCACTAGGTAATCTAGGTGACGATCTTGTACTCTTTTCCTTGGTAGGAATTTTGGTAGGTAGGAGGTTCTTTGCCAAGATTTTTAACGAGGCAAGATCATTGCTATGTCAGATTATCTACATGATGTTACTAAGGGATTTATGTGCAAGTCACAATGACTTATGCACTAGAGTTATTGGCACACCAATTAGGTTCCGTTTAGGAAGGGAAGCCTTGCTTTTTTTAGATTAGAAATAAGTTAGATGTCTCGTTGTTTTCTTAAGAAGTCTTGTTGTTTTTCTTTGGACGGTTTGTTGTCTTAATTTTCGTGAGACATAAGGATCAATAACGATCCTAGATAAGAGAGCCTTAGCTCTTTGTTTAAGATAGTCGTTGAATGAACAAGAAAACTCTTAGAACCTATGTGTTCATCGAGATCAAAGTGTCTCATATAGCTTGTATCGATTGGTCTTTTCTCTTACAATCATAGTGATTTCAAGAGCAAACTCTATCCATCAAAGTGTCGATCATATCACCTTGAGTCATTATTCACCCTCACTTTGACTAGCAACTATCTGATCATCTCCCTCTAGTTATGATCATTCATTCTTGTCGTTATCAACATCTTCAGCCACGAACTCGTCCCTGTCATATTTATATATATATATATATATATATATACGCTGCATCTCAACCAAGTTCTAGCATATTTCATTCAATCCAGACCCATCGAATCCTATCATTGCATTAGACAAGTCTTTGCTTTGGAGCTTGATCACCCGGGATCACATCATTATGGAATATGGAAACATAAAGCAAGACATGGTATAGGTTGGAAGAGAAGTGATAATAGCCTTCAGTAGGGTCTCTTTTCTTGCACCAGACAAGAGATGATTGGACCAATGATCATTTTCATGATCCATGTCTTTGGAAACTAAAAAGAAGAATTTTCCATTAATATATTCTATTTCACCTCTAGCCCATAATTTTCTCGTATGGTCATAGTTAATGGAAATCTCATATTTTTCTGTATTATGTTCGTCCTCTTGACGAATCTCTTTACATGGTTCTTCTTGAACCTTTTAATGTGTGTCCTATAGACATTTTTCATTATTTTGTTCTTCTAGAACTAGTGTTTTGAAACCCGACCTAGACCCACGGTCGAAATAGTAAAACAAGCGACTAGACGAAGAATCCAGTTCAGGTTTTTCTTAAAAACCTGTAAAACAAAGTAAAAGAAATTGTGACACGAGTCAGCCGAAAGAACCGGTCAATATACTAATTAATAAAAAAAATTGTGCAAGTGTAATTTATAAATTTAATATTTTATTTGTATATAAATATTATTTGTAATATAATTGACTAACATATACTATGATTTGTGAATTTGTAGACATTGATGAAGATTTTACTATGACACCTGAAAAAAACGATGAAAATTATAAATGAATGGATGAAAATTGGTTAAAGTGATGTTTTATTTTTTTGGCATAAGCTAATTTTTCTTATACAATTATACTAGTTTTTTATACTATTACTCTAGATTTTGAATTACTAGCTAATATTTATTGTGAGATCTTTTCCTTCATGTTTTTATTACTTAATTTAAATTTTATATCGAAATTCTTATAAATTATGAGAAGTTTTATTTGACTTTTGTAAAAAAATATTTCTGTAAAATATATATGTAGATATATAAATAATAATAAAAATATCAATTAAACTATTGATCCGCAATTGAGTCGCAGTTGACCCAGAGACAGGCCCGAAAGGTCATTTGGGTTAATCTTCATGTCGGTTTTCAAAACATTGTCTAGAACTATTTTATTTTGTTCTCCCATTTTTTTCTTTATGATGTTTTTATCTTCAGATCCAATAGACCTCCTCCTCTTTAACTGAAATTTAGGTTCATTCGTTTTGCTCTCATCACTTTGTCCTTCAGAAACAATAACTCTTGATGATGCATTATCAACAGGTATATATATATGATTTCGTCACTCTATTTATATCCTTGAATGCATCTGGTAATTCATTTTCCAAATTTTGAAGATGTACAATTTTGTGTACTTCCATTTTGTATTTTTTGTAGGGGATCAAAAATGCTAAAGATGGTGTATATATTTTTGTTCAATATAATCCAGAAGATAACATTGGTAAATGTTCCAATAATTCTTTAGTTTATGTAGTAATGCAAATATATTCAATGTCATTTTTATTCATAGTCTATATAATATTCATTTAGGCGGATATCTATGAAACTTAATAAGTTTCTATGAGACTTAGGGGAATATAGTGCATTTTTTATTTCAAATTTGTTCCTATGGGCATTGAAAAATCAGCTATTTCAAAGCCTACAATTATCTTTGTACTACTAGATAAGGTATTTTACTTGCAACAGAATCCTTTCTGTTGAAATTGGAGAAATATTTCGTGTTGATAATGTGTTGTGTAATATTTTGTGACATTATTATAAAGTTATGTATCAATAATGAAAGAGAAAAAAATGCTTCTTTTTGTTTCTTAGACCATATGCAACAATGGTTCTAAGGAGTTTCTTAGAATAAAAAATAATTAAAAAATCAAAAGTAAACTTTTTGATGAAGGGTCGATCCTTCGTGGAGATGTTTTGGAAAAGGCTCTTGTGTGCTCTTGGCATCCTCCAATAGGAGGGTTTTTTATGTTTTTTTGTTAATAATTTTTTGTAGGCGTGTTAAAAAATAATGATAATAATAATAATAATAATAATAATTTTTTGTAGGCTAAATTTCGAGTATTCGGTTCGGTTTTGATTCTTTAGATCCTAAATTCGAATACCCAATTGATATTTTTCTAATATTCAGTTTGGTTCCGATTCGATTTTTGTTGGTTTCGGGTCGACTCGGTTCCATTTTTTTATTCATGATTTTTTGTAGGGTTAGGCTTTGGGGTATTCGGTTCGGTTTCGGTTCTTTGGATCCTAAATTCGAATACCCAATTGATACTTTTCTAATATTCGGTTCGGTTCCTGTTCATTTCTTGTCGGTTCTGGGTCGGTTCGGTTCCATTTTTTATTCATGATTTTTTGTAGGGTTAGGCTTTCGGGTATTCAGTTCAGTTTCGGTTCTTCGGATCCTAAATTTGAATACCCAATTGATACTTTTATAATATTCGGTTCGATTCCGGTTTGGTTCTTGTCGGTTTCGGATCGGTTCAGTTCCATTTTTATTCTTGATTTGACCTTTAATTATGTGTGATATCATGATATGTAAAATATAAATGTTTTAAGAACAAAAAATTTTAAGAATCTAAAATGGTGTATGAAATGAAATAGTTTAGAATTGAAATGTAAAAAACATTTTTTTTTTTTTAAGAATCGCAAGTTTTTTAACCATTAAAGATAAAAATTTTAAAATCTTAACAAATTTTTTTAATCATTAAATTAATTATAAAAATGCTTAAAACCCACTAATTGGTTTTTAACTATTGTACATACTGTTACTATGGTGAGTAAAAGATGTGTTTTGTTATGTTGTGTATTAATGAAAAACAGTTCAAGTTCAAGTAAGTGGCACGTGTCAAGACATAACAATAACATGATGGACTAAGGATAATGATAGTAATATAATAGGATTTATTGAGAGATCTATTATATAAAAAGAGAGTTGGGCTCTCACAATCTTGACACATCAGTATCTCATGTTTTGACAATTCAGTAAAAAAATGATTGCCACATCACCTCTCACAAGCTGATTCAACAACATTTTTTGCATGACACATTGTCACATTATATTTGCCGTATGTATTTTGCTAATTTGACGTTCAAACTAACATTATTTTTTAATTAATAGATTAAATGTTTTAGTGTTTCACCATCGTTTTTAGTATATTGATTCATTCTTAAACTCACCGACTAACTTGTTTCTTTTCTATCACTTTCTTCGCCTTCCTCTTGGCATTTGCTTTCTTCGACTGGAATTTTTTTAACGAAGGAAGAACAGTGAGTTCTAGCTGGAAGATAGGAGATGAGAGGAAACCACACAAAAATCTACAAAACTTTGGAGGAATCCTACATACCAATCCCATTCAAGAGGAAATCAAAAAGGAAATCGAACCAATGAAGAAAATTCAAAATCACAAAAACCCTAGATGGATCGAACAAGACAAAGGAGAATTAAACCTTTGAGCTGCTTTTGTTGAAGAAGGCTTGCTTGATTCTTTGCCATCGCAAGCCACCGGCGATAGAGAGAGAAGTAGATTCGGTGAGGAAGATAAAGGATTTGATGATAGAGAGAAAGGGAGCGTGTAAATATTGATTCTTGAAATCCTCCAGATCATCTATGGCATCTTCCGATTTTGATGGAATCATCTTGGGAATAGAAAACCCACTCCTCGACGTCTCTGCGTCGTCGACCAAGAGTTTCTCAATGAGTAAGTTGGTCAGATCTGTTTCTTTCTTCTTCTATGTTCATACTGAAATTGTGTGCTTCTTTTCGATATGAAATGTTTGTTTTCTTTTGAGTTTCTAATCTTTCTTTGCTCTGGAATCTTTGACAGATACAATATCAATTTGAACAATGTGATTCTCGCAGAAGACAAACATTTGCCTATATAAGTATCACTTTTCTTAATCTTATTGTATTTTCAGCCTTTGATTATGCTATACTCAAATACTCCAAAATAGCTTGGATATGTATATGGAATCTCGATAAGTTATGTATTGAGCTGTGACAAGTTCTCTTTTTGGTGATTTTACTTTAGCCTTGAATGATTTAGACAAAGACATAAGTGTCTCTTTATTGATGAGATTTGATATTGCTATGACTATATTCTCTTGATTCACGTGATAATGGATATTTTTCTTAGGTACGATGAGATGAGCAAGAAGTTCAATGTCGAATACATTGCTGGAGGTAGTTTTTCCTTCGAGGCTTTGAGCTATTCAATATTTGGTGCTGCCTCTGGGTTTGATAGTGTATTCTATCTTTGCAACTGCTGGGTTTGTTATGATGTTGGGAGCTTTCATTTGACTAGGAGCCATGGTTTATAGGTGGAAGAAGAGACCACAAAATTGGCAAAAGAGGAACAATTTCTCTTCTTGGTTATCATCGATACATGCTGGTGATAGTAATTTCATGAAAAGCAAAGGTGATTCTCAGAAATGTAACTCACAATGATGGAACCAAAGTTGCTGTCAAACGAGGTAATCCACAGTCTGAACAAGTATGACTTAGTTTCAGACAGAGATTCATACGCTTTTTAAGCTCATACACATACATTTAGTCTTTTTATTGGTTATTGTAATGAGAACTCAGAGATAATCTTAGTCTATGAGTTCATGTCCAATGGTCTATTCATAGACAACTTGTACGGAAAGAACCATGCCTCTTTAACATGGAAACAACGACTTGAGATCTATATTGGTTCTGCTCGTAGACTTCTGGATGATGATTTAGTTGCTAAAGTTGCTAACTTTGGCCTTTCTAAAGATGTGGCCTTTGAAAAAAACCATATTAGTACAGCTGTGAAAGGAAGTTTTGGTTATTTAGATCCATAATATTTCAGAAGACAACAACTTGCAGACAAATTTGATGTATATTTGTTTGGTATAGTTCTTCTAGAAGCTTTATGTGCAAGACCAGCCATTAATTCTCATCTACCAAGAGAACAAGTAAATTTAGCTGAATGGGCAATGCAATGGAAACGAAAAGGAATTCTTAAAAAGATCATTGATCCTCATTTGGCTGAAACTATTAATCTTGATTCTATGAAGAAGTTTGCTGAAGTTGCAGACAAATACTTAGAAAATTATGGAGTTTATAGACCAACAATGGGAGATGTTATGTGGAATTCGGAATATGCTTTTCAGCTACTCAAGGCAAAGCCAAAGTCAACTTAAGGCCAAGCATCATATAGCTATTTCACGTTTTGTTTAAAACAGTTTTGGTATTAACCAAATTCTTAACAAGGCTAAAGATATTCAAGTTCAATGGATTAAATTTTATCAAAAAATTGTTTGTGAACTTATATATGGGAGTAAGCTCATTAAAATGGTATGAATCGAAGAGCAGTTATCTGCCAAAATTTTACTAAACATTAGTGAAACCAATTTTAGATTCTTGCTTTCTATAGAATTCATTATCTATAGACATCGTTCTCATGATTTGTGAGAATAGCTATACATATATAAAAAAGCAAGGAAAATGGTGTGATAGAAGCATATATTTATATATACCTAGAGTGTCACAAAATTATAAGTAAACTTTACCAAATTATGAGTAGAATGGACTTATGAGTCTTCTCTTCTTGTTGGTCTCAAGTTACTTTTCTCACAGCTATTGTTTCGTTGATAAAGATTTAGGGAAAATTTGGACTACGAAGTTTCGTATTTTGAATTTCTAAGATAAAATGTGTTTAGCCTTCTTCATTTAAAATTACAACATCACAAAATTAAAAACAAGTATAATACTAATATGAGCTGATTGAGAGCATTTTGCAAGAGTTTACCAATACAAAAACTAGAAGATAGAGATGCCGAACTCGAAACAATATGAAACGTCCAGAATGAAGCTGAAAAGGTACTAACAAGTATCTTAGTAAACCATGAAAAGAAACAAAAATCAATAACCAATTCACATGTCACAAAAATATGCAATTATATACAGTTTGATGATCATAAAATTTAAACTCACTATACATTGACAAATTAATATTATACAACAAGATTTTATAACAATTTAAATACAAAATTATACCCACATGTCTACGCGGGTCATCACCTAGTTATTCCTAATACTTTTGTTGGAATCAGTTACAAGTCGAACAACCGATAATAAATTAGCCAAATTAGAAAATCATATATGCAATTATATTACATAATATGAATTTCGTACTGACCAAAGGCTCGGAACATTTTTAGTCATTCAAAAAGAAACTTGAACGGCTACGGTTCATGCTAGCATTGTAACAAAATATCCCAAACGTGAAATTCAAAAATAAGAAAAAATGGGTTGCCAAAACAAAGAACAAATTCCACGTCACAATCGGTCCATATAATAAAATGGGCCTACATCTAATCACACTTTTTCAAAATTTAAATTAGATATAATAAGCTCAATTAGGTCATCGTTGTAACAAAAGGCAAGGCCCAACTAAAAGACAGGTCCAGTGTAAACATAACTCTATTAATATTAGCACGTGTCACTTGTGCTACATAATCCAGAACAAGGACAAAAAAGACCGTCTCATCCTCAAACTTAAAAATAATTTTAGAATAAAAGGAACACCGGACACGTCAGCATTTTAAACGTATTTCGCCCATAAATGCCACTAATCATAGTATAACAAACCATCGTTGGAAAATTAAATCAAATCCAAACTTAAAACCCTAAACGCTTTTTATCTTCTCTTCTTCCTCCTCCTCTGTCTTTGCGCCAAACCAAAACCCACATAAAAGCCCTCTTTTTCCCCCTTGTTATCGTCTCTCTCTATCCTGAAATTAGGGTTTCTCGATTCTCCTCTCCGCCTTCTTTTTTTGTTATATGAGTTTCAAAGTACAACAGAGAAGCTACAGATGTGAAATGCTTGGGTAAAAGGAAATGATGCAGAAGATTCTATATAAAAGTACAACTGTTTCAACCCCTGTTCTCTCAGTTCCGGCTAACTCTTTTACCACCTGCTTAATCTCTACACAACCCATAGCCATACCTTCTCTTCTCTCGCTAGGCTTTAAAAGCTCCTCCAAAAAACCTATTCTCTGTTCCACGCCCAAACCTTTCTCTACTTCCGCTATGCCGACGAGTACTAGCTCTATTTCTACAGGAAGTGCCGTTTTCTCTGCTTATTTCCAAAGAAACCGTGTTCGTAGAACGGCGGCGTCGTTACGGTTCTCAACCTCTTGCCGATGCGTCATCGACGGTAGAATCCGGAGCAGTAGTCGGGCTTGGGTGGGTAGAAGCGGGACATGGCGTTCGTTGTTCTGCACCGAGTCTAATGGAGGTTTAAGCTCGGTTAATGCTGTCGGCGCGGTGGTGGAGAGTGTTGGAAGCTCTGATGGAGAAGATGACGACCACGGAGTGAAATACTCTACGGATAAGGATGAGAAACCGGTGAGAATGAGCCGTCGAAATCGGAGCTCAAACGGAAATAATGAATTAGCCGGTAATCCAGATTTACTGAAGATTCCAGGTGTTGGTCTAAGGAATCAGAGAAAGCTTGTTGACAATGGAATTGGAGATGTTGCAGAACTCAAGAAACTCTACAAAGATAAGGTATATAATACTCACCATTTTGAAACTTCAGATTCACTCTTACCTTGTGGGACTGGTGTGGCTAATTTTGAATTTGATCTTAGTTTTGGAAAGCTAGCGATAAGATGGTTGATTATCTTCGTAGCTCTGTTGGAATTATACACAGAAACCATGCGGAGAGTATAACAACATTTATCAAAGAGAGTGTTGATGATGAACTCAAAGATTCTAGCTCTGAACCAAATCTAAATGCAAAGAAACGTTTAACATTTTGTGTTGAAGGAAACATTAGTGTTGGTAAATCAACTTTTCTCCAGAAAATTGCGAACGAAACCATTGAGTTACGTGATCTAGTTGAGATTGTACCTGAGCCAGTTGATAAATGGCAAGATGTTGGACCTGACCACTTCAATATATTGGATGCATTCTACTCTGAGCCTCAGAGGTATGCTTATACTTTCCAGAACTATGTGTTTGTCACTCGGCTGATGCAGGAGAAAGAGTCTGCTGCTGGGATTAAACCTCTTCGGTTGATGGAAAGGAGTGTTTTCAGTGATAGAATGGTATGTTTTTGTAGAAAGTGACCGTCTTTAATGTGTGTGATTACAAACTTAATCTGTTTGTAACTTTGCATTTAGGTGTTTGTGCGAGCAGTTCACGAAGCGAAATGGATGAATGAGATGGAGATAAGCATCTATGACTCATGGTTTGATCCGGTCGTCTCTTCTTTACCTGGTTTGGTTCCTGATGGGTTTATATACTTGAGGGCAAGTCCCGACACTTGCCACAAGAGAATGATGCTGAGGAAACGAGCAGAAGAAGGTGGAGTATCGCTGAAATACCTTCAGGATTTGCACGAGAAGCATGAGAGCTGGCTCCTCCCGTTTGAGAGTGGAAACCATGGGATATTATCTGTTAGTAGACCGCCTTTACAAATAGATAACTCTCTGCATCCTGATATAAAAGACAGAGTTTTCTACTTGGAAGGAAATCATATGCATTCAAGTATCCAAAAGGTAAAGATATCTCGTTTTGCATTTTTGTTCTAGATGTTTGAAGATAGATTTGCTTAGACTTGTATGTGGGGTTTTATTCAGGTCCCTGCTCTGGTTTTGGACTGTGAACCAAATATCGACTTCAGCAGAGATGATGAAGCAAAGAGACAGTAAGTTCTCACTACTGTTATGTTGTCACAACATAGTTAAATTAATTCCGAAATTTAAGAGATATATTCTTGAATGGGTATTGTTGAAGGTATGCACGCCAGGTTGCGGAATTCTTTGAATTTGTGAAGAAGAAGCAAGAAACAGCAACAGAGAGTCAGTCACCCGTGCTGATGCCGCCACGTAATGGTCTCTGGATGGCACCAGAAGGTAATCATGGCCCGGGATTGCCTCTGGATATCAAAAAGGCAATGAATCTCTTGACCAGACCGTCTGTGTAGCTGTCCAAATAACCCTGTTTTTGGTTTGCTCTGAGGAGCATTGTCGGGTTATGGAAAATGTCAATAGGTAATCAGTCGGCTTTTGTTTAGGAAAAACTCTCTGCGGAGATGTAGAAACGAAACATGGTCTTGTGATTTTATTAGTTTAACCCTTTTGTAGAAAAGCTGGATGTTTGGGTTAATTTGTTAGGTGTTTTTTTTTGTTTCTTGATGGTTTGGAATTTCAGTTATTATTATAACTAGTCTTTTGAAGATTGGTCAGTGCAGATTTATATAATCCTAGTAAAGCTATACAAACACAAAATGTCTTAAGAAAAGTGTTTGGTCATAAGAATGCGACGTTTTCTTCCAATCCAAGTTGAAGTCCACAGCGGATCAGTAGCGACTACTTGATAACCAGCGTTTGTGTAAAGATTTCGAGCGGCTGCGTCGTCTTCGTAAGCTCTTAGAGCAAGAAGCTTGAAACCCCACAAGTAACATATTACATCACATGCCTTTAACAATGTACTTGCCATCTTCTTTCTCCTATTTTATTATTATTATAAACCAAAATGTAATTCCTTATGGACTTCTATAACCAACCCAAAAAGCAGAAATCGATACCTTAGAGCTTTGGAAACGGCTAAGCCGGAGACGTAAAGATATTCTTCGACGCCGGGGAAGTGACTGAGTACTGAGCTTTCCGTTTGGACAGTGACGTCAACTACACCGACGACATTTGAGCTCGAACAAGTTTCATCTTCGTTCGTTTGCTCCGCTACGAGGCATGCATATCTGTCCAAATTTTTAACTTTTATAATAGTTATTCTTTTTTGCATATACCACTAATCTGGTTGACTTTTTACCTGTCAGGAGATGAATTCTTTAGTTTATAGAGAAGCGCTGACAAAACCTCTGCCTAAAATATGACAAAACTCTTCTATTGGTTATTTGTCACATATGCACTGAATAAACAAAGATCTCAATATGACAAAGAAAACGAGTAAACTAACCTGGAAAAACATAAAGAAAAAATCATCAAAAAGAGCGAGAGGGATGTGGAAAGCTTCGGCTTGAACCAGAGACACTCTCCTGATCTCGTCTTCGTTGTCTCTCTTCAATTTTCTCACGCCCCAACCATTCTGACTCACCATATACTTCAACTCTATCTCCGACCCATTTTGACTCAAACTCGTTAGCGACTTGGTCGATGTGCACCGTACGATCACCGGAAAGCGGCTCCAAGTCAGCTTCCGTCTTCGATATGTTCCCTGGCTGGACTTTCCGGGATATGGAAAATTTACTCTAGCGGCTGAGTAGAGGCTCTGTGACAAGTGAGCCATTTTATTTTTCTTGCATTTTCTTTAAAATCAAGATTGTTAATATTCTCATTTTCTTGCATTTTTGTACGATAAAATGTATTTATTAAACGTAGAGATAAGATACGCTTACTTACTTCCATCGTGTTTTTTGTGTGGCTAGCAAAGGATCACCCATAGATTATTTGTTATTGTGCTTGTTTCACTAGCCACGTGGAGAATGTACGGCCATACACGTGGTAATTCGAAATATTTTTGTATAAATGTTAAATTTATTAATAAAAAATCAGAATGGTTTTATGTACATTAAAATTTGTCAAGACAAAATTGTTCTCAAAAGAAAAGGTAGAATCTATCGAGGGAAAAACTATCCTAAGGCAATTGAAGTGTTTGGGTGTGCCTCGTTAAAACGTCAAAACTAAAAAATATTTTTGGGATAAAACTAGTTTAAAAAAAAAGAATACAACGACTCAAACACTATATTAGGATAAAGAAATAGTAAAACGATGCACTAAGTTGGTTAAAGAGATCGCAATCACAAAAAGAGGCGGCTATCTGGTGAGTCCGCCATAGGAGAGAGGCTGGCTATGCGATCGGTGATAACACGAATGATTGCTAAACATGTGGTTGTATGTGATTGATGTGGTTTATCATGGATGCGTTCGTTTTGCTCACGCCAAATGTGATAGATAGTTGCTTGGAGGCAGAGCTTGAGAATTTTTTTGTCCACCCATGAGAAGGATACGTTGCGAATAGCCAAAGTCGTTCCTTACCAATATGGTGTCAGTTTCCTATGCAATATGGTGGAGGTGATGTCCAACCATACAGTGAATGAGTAGGGGCAAGCGAAGAATAAGTGGTCCCTCGTTTCTGCTGGTTCACCGCATAGAACATAAGGCTCGTGATGTCTGCATCCTTATGCCCGTTGATAACCTCTCAAGAAAAGCAAGCCAAGAAAAAAAAGCAAAGCGAGAAATAGCTTGCGAGAACCATATCAAGGAGCACCAATTGAATTTAGAGTGATTAGTGCGTATATGTTTCCATGTGTTTTTTGAGGAGAAGGTTGACTTGTAGAGATCGGGTCCATGTTTCCATAAGTAGATACGTCACGCATTTTTTTGTGGAGGGGGCATGCTGAGGATTTGTCCATTATGCTCTGGAGATTGGCATTACGCGGTCGGCGAATATGCTAACTAGTGTAGTCTGTGGCATATGAGACACAAGAATGGAGTGTGATGTCCAGTTCCTTAGGTCCCACAGTTCCAAAGATCGAATAAAGAGAACCGAAAGAATGTGCGAAGATCATTCTGAAGTGTTTTGACAAATGTAGATGTGATGGGATGAAGTTTTAAGAGATTACGCCATATCCATGAGCCCTTTGTGCTATCCTTGACATCCCATAAAGTGGACGAGCGCATAAGGTATTGCTTTGACCAAGCGATCCAATATGAACTAAAATTCGAGACTAAGCGCCAAATTAAGGACAATGAGAAGATGTTGGATGAGTCTTCTAATCTTCGGAATACCAAGTCCACCTTCCTCTTAGGACGACAGACATCTTTCCAAAAAAGCTTAGAATACGTGTGAGACAGTGGTGAACCAAACCAAAGGAAGTTGCAGCATAACTGTGTGATGACAAGTATACAAGTCTTGGGATGGCGAATCATAGATTGCCAAAAGTTAATCGTGCTTTCTATAACTGACTTGATAAATTGTAAACGCCAAACATATGATAGAAGCTTGGTAGCCTAATTATTCATGCGAGTGCGGATACGATCTAGAAGTGGTTCGTATTCCATTCTCGTCATGGCCTTTGTGGTGAGAGGCACTCCAAGATAGCGAACTGGGAGAGAGTCAATTTAGTATCCTGCCACTGCGATTTTGTGAAGTAATTAGGTTGATGGTGAGCCCCCGATATAGATAGAGGATTTGGTAGGGTTGACCTTAAGACCAGACATTTTCCCGAACGTAGTCATGACATGACTGATTCCACATATGGATTCCGGTTTTCTGTCTGTGAAGATAAGAATTTCATTTGCAAAACATAAATTAGTAAGACCTATAACGCGACATTGCGTGTGATAACCAAATTGCCTTGTGATAATTGCTTTGTTCAAAAGCTTGGAGAAGATGTTAGTGACAAGAACATAAAGATAGGGCGAAAGAGCACAACCTTGTATGATGCCTCTCAGACTCTTGAAGAATCCAGCAGGCTTGCCATTTATGGATACAAAGAATATGGCGGTGGAGAGGCAAATATGTATCCAGTTGATGAAGCATTGATGGAAGTCTAGTACCTGCAAAACATAAACAATAAAACGACAATCAACTGTATCAAAAACCTTTGAGATACCCAATTTTAGAGCGCACCAGGGGGATATGGAGAGCTTGTTATTATTTGACAAGCTCGTTAGCTAGCACAACGTTTTCCTGAAGTAGCCGACCCTTGATTAAAGCGCTTTAGTTTGAGTCGATAAGCTCCAGTAGACCCAACTTTAGATGATTGGCTAGGATTTTTGAGATCACCTTGTACATTATACTGCAACATAGGATGAGACGGTAGTCTTTGATTGTTTGCAGGTCGTCGCCTTTCGAAATAAGTGCGAGAAAGGTTGCGTTGACTCCATGGGGGAGAAGGCCATTCAAGAAGAAGGATTGAATCGTTGTGGTGAAGTCATTTCCTATTATGCCCCATGATTCTTAATAAAATCTAATTGGGTAGCCATCCGGTTTCCGGGGCTTTGTTGACTGGCATACAAAATAAGGTTGTTCTAATCTTTGTGGGAGAGACTGGACAAGAGAGTGACATGGCAAAGTCTAATGAACATCATTGTGAAAAAAGGGTGTAAATAGTGAACTAATGGTTGTGTGGGTGCTTTTTGTTGTTGAAGAAAGGTATGAAAATAATTTGTTGCTTCAGCCTTAATCTCCTGAGGATCTGTGAGTATGGTGCCAGAGGATGAGACTAGTCGCCGAGTGGAGATTTTTGATGTGCGGGATTGTGCTACCCGATGGAAAAAGGTGGTGTTCCTATCGCCAAACCAAAGCAAAAAAATCCAATATTTTTTGGTGAAATAATTGTTCCTCTGCTCGAGCTAGTTCCCGCCATGATTTCGTTGTGGCAGCTTCAGCTTGAAAGGTGACCATCGTGAGTGTGGCTAAGGTAGCTTCCTGCATAGAGAAAAGGTGGGTGTAGGCCAACTTGGTCTTCAAAGAGATGTCTTTACAGACTAACTTGATTAACTCGCAGAGGTGGAGTTTTGGAGCTTTGAGCTTGCATTGGAAGAGACAGAGCGCTACATGAGAGTAGTATAGAGGAGGTTTTGTGTCCCAACTTCTAGGAACAGTCTGCATGAATAGAGGATGTTTAACAAGGAAGTTGTAGAACTTAAACGACTTGCAGACCGTGGACATTGGTGGAGCTAAGTGAACAACACAACATGCATGATTATAGATTCCATTCGCTTCAAAACAAGCATAAGAGTGCGGATAAGTTGAAGTCTATCTAGCATTGATGATTGTCCAGTCTAATTTTTTCCCAATAGGATCAGCATCACGATGATTCCACCATGTAAAGCGAGGACTGGCTTAAGTTAGGTCGGTAAGATCACATTGCTAGAAAAAATATTGAAATTGGGACATTCCGAGGTGAATGGCTATTGTGTGGTTGTTGGAGTGTTCCGAGGTAGCTAAGATCTCGCTGAAGTCACTAAAGATTAGCCAAAGTGTTGGAGGTTGACCATCGCAAAGATCCCCCCATAACTGAGCTCTATCCTCTTGAAAATTAGATACATAAACACACAAAATTATAACAATATCACCATTAACTAGAGTAAGTAAGACAATAATAACTTGAGAGGAAGACAAAATTTTTGTGACGACCAAAACATTCTTCCAACAAACTCAATACAACTAAGACGGTGTGAGTCATAGTTATGAATAACATTCCGACCCGACATTGCTGCAAAGGATACTTGTGTGAAACTTTTGACCTAAACACGAGTTTCTAGAAGACAACCAAACTATTGGTTAGTTGAGAAAATCCAATTTCGAAAATCATTTTGCTTGCGGAAGTGGTTGAAATCCCTTGTGTTCCAAGAAAAAAAGAGTCGTCATGACATTAGTGTCTTCGTAAGGAGACGTTTTTGTTTTCTTTGGTGCCTATTGAGTAGGTTGATCTTTACGTGTGGCAACCCCCCGTGTTACTTGGTTTTGCTCGTGTACTATAGAGTGAAATTATACATTGATTTTTGGAGATAGGGGCTTCGGATTCAGCTTCCGAGATCTGACCTTCCTCTTTATCATCTTTTCGTTCGTCTATTTTTATCCGGGTCTTCGGCAAGAAGTTCAAAATATGATAGAGAAACTATTTCGGGTGAGTTACTTGCGAGAGGTGATGTCTTGAGCAGCGAAGTTGAAGAACAACCTTGTCAAACCACAGTAGCCCAATCATTCTTAGGAGGCAAGGTGGATTTTTAAAGTTTCAAACTATCGAAAAAGCATCATGAGCTTCAGTGAATTGAGAGTGGGGTAGCTACTCTAAAGAGTTGTCGCTTGTAATTTGTAGTAAGTGATTGACTGCTATCTTGGTTGTAGTGGCTAAAGGTGGTACGTCAATAGCCGGGTCAAATGATGTAGGTTAGATGATATCGTGATATCCGACAGGCTCATTGACAATAGTTGGGTCAAGATCATTATGTTGGGTAGATTTAATAACTGCAGATTCAAGGATGGCATCACCAACCTACCTTAGTAGTAGTAGAATATTCAATGGCGTCTTTACCAACCTTAGCACATGCTTCAATGGTGGATTCAATGGCGGATTCAATGGTGGCTTCATCAACCTTAGTAGATACTTGTACATCGGATGTTAAGTCTGATTATGCCACTTGCACTTGTGTTTTATGTCCCCAAACACAACAACTTGAGCATTTTGGGGGTAACCATGGATAGGTTACCCGCACCTCCAAATCTTCTCCTTCAAGCTTAATCCTCTCCATGAGTTCTTTTTCTATATTAACAACAATCAAGATTTTTTCCACATCAAATCACATACATCTCTCGGTCCGACGTTGAAGCTTTTTTGCTTCACCAACAATGTTACTGAGGAATTTGAGTCCTGGTTGAGAGAAGAGTAGGTCTGACACATCGTGAAAATCAGGCCAAAGAGGCATTGAAGCCAGAGTGGGATTAGTTTGAGCAGTGGCTGGTGACCATTCTTGAACGATATGCAAGACATCGGCTATATGCCAATATTCCCGGTGACAAATTTTGTTTATCATCTCTGTAGATTCGATCTGGAACAAAAAAGTATAATCTTTAATGAACTGAACATCCACTCTTCAGTATTTTTATCCGGCGAGTTCCAAATTTTGTTTACCGTCGCGTGAACCTTACCAATAAAAGGAGATTCACCTACAAAATAACCAACCAAGTATTTTGATCAGAGAGGATGAGATTTGGTGAACATGAATAATTGTGACTGTAGCTACTTCATTGATGAGAGACGGAGCTTTGAAGTTTGGCGAGCTCATGTGTGAAGAGTCCACGATTTGTGACCAGTGAGCTTTTGAAATCGGTGAAGAGTGTGTATCTTCAACGGAGAGAGAAGGAGATGGCAAAGATATGACCGACAAATCAGACTAGTGCCGGTCACTACTGTCGTACAAACGAGATTTTAAAATTCTAGGAGTTGCTTGTTTCGTCACCTATACGAAACAGAGAGAACAAGCTTTTCTTTTTAATTCTAGCGTTAGTCTCTCTATGTAACCGTAATCGAGTGTTAGTGTCGGTAAATATTGATCTAAGAGCTTTGCCAAGAACAGACACCAAAAATCTACTCAATATGCATCAAAGAAAATATTAATTTGAGAGCTTTGCCAAGAACAAATAGATGATAGTATCATTTAAAAAAATAACATGCTTTTTATATGAAAAATTACATGAAATTGCGCAAAAATATGATCTATAATTCGTTCGAGTGGACTGAACTAAGAATACCTGTTTAAATTTTCTTAGAAATTTGAGTCAACACCATAGACCACCAACAAATTACGTTTTGACATGATTCTTAGAAAGTCACATAATGTTTTTTTTTTACAATCTTTACTATTAAAAGAGAAGTACATTTTTAAAGAAAGTCAAAATTAACTTAATATATACGGAAAATGCCATTAGTATAAAATTTGGAAAGAAAAAAAAAAATTTTTGGAGGGTCATTATCGACCAAAAATTCATTTTGACTTCGTGGTCGTCGGTTCGAATCGCTCAAATTTTTACTAAATTTTACAGAAAAAACATGCGGATGTGCAAAATGGGTGGGTTTGATCCGAAAATAAATTTTGTTATATAAACAAAATATTTGATACATTGGCAATCAAAAACGCATTGGTTGTGTTGGCTAAGCAATACGTTATGTTTGTGTGTGAGCCTAGAATCCACATTAGCATTTTCTGTGTTATTTTTTTTTAATATTTCTTTTCAAATGTTATATTTTAATTTCTGATATTTTCTTTTAAAATTTAAAATTATAGTTTTTAATGATGGTTCTTTTAATCTTTAAAATTTGAATTACAATTTCATATAGTTAGTTACCTAAATAATCGATTAAAAGTCTTAATAGTTTTAATATATAATCTTTTTTACTATAAATCGTAACAAACTTATCTCTATAATATTTCATTATAAACTTTTTAAATTTAGTCTGTTTTCTAAATAATTATTAACTATATCTTTTAAAATAAAAATATAATCGATCCCGATTTTTGTTTTATTTTTTGCTTTTTGGTCAAATTTTGTTGGGTTCGATATAGTTTGTTTTTTTGTCAACTTTTGTTTTTTATAATATTTAAATACATTTGATATTTGTGCTATTAATTTTATGAATATGCAAATTTGAGTATAAATTTTTTAAAAATATAAAATGTAATGGAATATATTTAAATTATAATTTAATTTGTATAATTAGTTTTCTAAATATATAATTATGAATTACTTTTTATCTCAGTAAATCATAACAAACTTAATTATATCTTTAGAATTTTCCATTACAATTTCAAATTTTAATTAGTTTCCTAAATAATTAATTAATATATTTAAAATTATAAATTATAAAAGCTCATTAAATATCTATAACTTTTATATTAAATCTTAGATATATAATTGTATAACGAAAATAATATCAACGAGGTCAGGAAATAGGTAATAATATCTTACGAAAATCTTGGAAATATTTTAAAAAAAAATCTATAGTACTAAATGAGAATCCCAACTATAGATATTAATTGCGGCTATACAGAATATGCCAAATGTGGAAGATAAAGTATCAATCACAATATATTTAAATTTAATAATTTTACAACAAATTTCCAATTTTAAAGGGGAAAAATGCCATTTAAATTCCGAATTTTCAAATTTTGGCCAAAAAATTATGAACTCTTTAGTAAGCCATTTAAATCCTATATTTTCGTACGAGTCCATTTAAATTCTAAAGTTTACGTTGACTTGGCCATTTTAGACCTATAATTAGTCAACAGTTAAGTCTAACTAATCATATTAAGTCTCGGTTACTGTTAATGTTAATTAAGTAATTAACCGAAACGATGCGTTTTGAAAAACATAACACTTTGAAAAAAAGCCTTTTATCGAGGAAAAAAATCTCAGTCTTTCGTCATCTTCTTTCTGTGCCCTAAATTGTAGAGTCGAGCTTTGACCCACACTTGTTGATTCACGAGCTTGTTCATCGATTCATTTTAACTAAGTGTAAGCGATATTCGATTCATTTTGTTTGATTTCGATCTTTATGCTCTCTAATCGATTTATTGTTTTTGCTCAGTTCGAAGCATTAATAGTTCGAAGCATTAATTTTCGAAGCATCGTCATAGGTATAGTATATGAAAGTTTTCGTGACACTTGGCTTCTAATTTAACTTTGATTAATGATTTATTCTTTGATTTGCTTTTTTGATGTAACTTTGATTAACAATTATGTGGCGTGCTTACAAAGTGGCATCTACGAATCAGATTGTAGTTGCTTCATTATGCACCAATTTTTTAAAGATTCTTAAGAAATTACAGGTAGCTTAAAAGATATTTTTGTGCTTTTTTGGTGTCCTCTTACACATTTTTAAGTTTTGGTATATAAAAGTGTCACAAGTAAATTTCAGTTTCTTTGAGAGTTTTGATTTCCGAATCTGTTTGAAGTTTCGTTTTCCTTTAATCAGTTTGCTAAAGTGATTTCGTTTGCTAAAGTGATTCTGGTTGCTAAAGTGATTGATAATGTTTCTTTAATTTCTTAGATTGCTGAAGTGATTCTGGTTGCTTGATAGATAAATGGCTGAGAGGAGATCAAAACTCCTCGACGCCGTGATTGTGTTGGTGTGTCAGTTGAGGTGGATGTCGCAGCCCCTGCAAGTGACAAAGATATATTTGGTCCCGAAAGTGTGCGTGTAACAGATTTGGGTCAGTTTTTGGTCGGTCTTTTAGTTGTTTCATCAAACAGATTCGTTATATTCATTGGTTAATAAATCTGGTTTGATATATTAGTTGTGTATGTTATATACTTTGTTTATAGTGTTCATTGGTTCTTAATTTCCAAGTCTGTTTATATACTTTGTCTATACACATGCGTAGTATGGTTCTCTCTACTTATAAAACTTTAATAAAAATCAATAATAGAGAACACAAGTATTTTCATACAAAGGAAATAACAAAGACTTTTGGTTTGGCTTTTTCATAATCCCAACCACAACAAAACACAACTTAATACCTAATCTCAACCACAATATTTTTAAAGACTAAATAATTTTTTTTTCTTCACCAAAAACTAGTAGATAAATAGTGCCATTGTCATAAGACATACATAAATCAATATGATTTTTGGTTACTCCCCACAATTTTCTAAGCTCACCCTTAAGCAAAAACTTTTCTTGTCTTAATTCTTCCATCACATCTTTAAGTTCTTCAATCTTTGATTTCACATTGTCAAACTCAACCTCAAACATTCTTTGACCAATGAATCTTCAACCTCTTCCAAACATTCTCAATTTAACTTAAAAATGTGTAAGAGGACACCAAAAAAGCACAAAAATATCTTTTAAGCTACCTGTAATTTCTTAAGAATCTTTAAAAAATTGGTGCAAAATGAAGCAACTACAATCTGATTCGTAGATGCCACTTTGTAAGCACGCCACATAATTATTAATCAAAGTTACATCAAAAAAGCAAATCAAAGAATAAATCGTTAATCAAAGTTAAATTAGAAGCCAAGTGTCACGAAACTTTCAGATACTATACCTATGATGATGCGAAAATTAATGCTTCGAACGATTGATGCTTCGAACCGAGCAAAAACAATAAATCGATTAGAGAGCATAAAGATCGAAATCAAACAAAATGAATCGAATATCGCTTACACTTAGTTAAAATGAATCGATGAACAAGCTCGTGAATCAACAAGTGTGGGTCAAAGCTCGACTCTACAATTTAGGGCACAGGAAGAAGATGACGAAAGACTGGGATTTTTTTTTCCTCGATAAAGGCTTTTTTCAAAGTGTTATGTTTGTCAAAACGCGACGTTTCGGTTAATTACTTAATTAACGTTAACTTAACTGTAACATAAATTTAACATGATTAGTTAGACTTAACTGTTGACTAATTATGGGTCTAAAATGGCCAAGTCAACGTAAAGTTTAGGATTTAAATGGATTCGTATAAAAATATAGGATTTAAATGACTTACTAAAAAGTTCAAGATTTTTTTGGCCAAAATTTGAAAGTTCAAGATTTAAATGGCATTTTTCCCAATTTTAAAGTAATATAAATACTTATTATTCAAATGTCTTAAAATCATTTAGCTTCTCATACAAGCTAGATATCACTTTAATATAAATATGCATGTGCATATATGCAGAAAACTCAGTCCACAACTACACTTTCGTCTTCCAATTTTTTAATGTTTGTTCTGTATATTTTTTTATTGTTTGTAAAATGAGTATGTTATTAGGATAAATCTTTTTTTTTTTTTCCTAGCAACCAATTTAGATGTTAAATTTGTGTGCAAATAATCATAAAATAAATTTCTTAGGGGGTGTTATTGGTTATGAGGATTTAATGGATTTTGAAATCCATGCAAAATCATGTGTTATTCGTTTAATGATTTGTAAATCCTAAATGAAATTAGGTGTTATTCGTTTAATGATTTGTAAATTCTAAAAAAATCCAGTGTTATTCGTTTAATAATTTGTAATTGGATTTCAAAATCCACTTTGTATTTTAGTGGATTTGGAAGTGTTTTAAAGTTAAAAACACAAAGGACCAAATCCAAGCTTAAATCATAGTATTTCAAAATACAATGATTCCAAAATCCATAGATTTCCAAATTCTTATGAATGTATAAATCCTGTCATTTGATCGTTAAAGATTCTAAATTCAATTTGTTTTTACATTATGATGTAAATTATTTAATTTATGATTGCTTTGCACCAAATTTTTCATTTTTTTGCTTACCTAAAATTTTTTAATCTATTTTCATCACATATTCCTAATTGGAATTTGGTATCAATTTCATTTTTCATGTAACTTAGTTAAGAACATCCCAAAGAAGGAGAAGAATCTGAGTTGTTCTACGTCAAATCATCTATTTTCAAAGTAAATATCACTTTTAAATTGATTAAATACTATGTTCTTACATTGAATTATATTTAAGTACTTATGTTTTACATTGTATAATGTTTTTATTTTAACTTTTTGTAGAATGGTAAAAGAATGGAAAATAGGAAACACAAATCTAAATTATTAATATTTAAATCATTAACATTAATGAAAACTGTTTGAAAATTTAACATAATAATAAAAATTATGATGAGTTAATTTTTTTATATTAAAGAAAAATTTGTAAATCTATTATTAATATGATGAATTAACATAATAATTAATGTATCTATTATTATGTTATATTAATCCATTATATTAATAATAGAACATAAAAATATTACTATTATTTGAACATGAATATATAAACTATACATATAAAAATATATTCATCATTGTACTTATCATATTAAAAAATGAATAGATAAAATATAAAGACTATTGAATAAAAGGAAAATTAAAACTGATTTTTAATTAAATACTATAACAATATGTCCTTAAATTTATCTTGGTTTTTTCATAGTTTCAATTATTTGATTAAAATTATATTTAATTTACTATTTTTACCACAATACAATATATCAAATTATTCTTGCATAGTATTAGTACATGTAACCTGAAATATTTTTGTTGAAAATAAAATACTTAAATATATTTCAAGAAGTATTAATTATTTTGGGAAAAACTTTAAAAATACTCGAACTCTTTAATCTTTGTCCGTTTAATGCACGAACTTGTTTTGTTGCCATATTAATTCTTAAACTTTCATTCGTTGTCATTTTAAATCTCAAAAAATTAAAACCATAATTTTCTCTAAATCTCGTTAGTCAGTTTAGTTAGTCAACATTAATATGATAAAAAAATGTCTTCTCCATAAAAATCAGAAACCCGGTTATCTTCTCATTGATCTTTCGTCACTGTAATCATCTACAACACACATTATTGCTAAAACACATATTTTAAATGTTTCCTTATCTGTTTCGCATACATATGCACCACAATATATTATTGATTCTCTATATGATGACGATGTAAATTTCAATTCCAGTTAATAAATCCATTGTGAGTTTTTAAAAAGATTCACTCCTTCACCGGCAGAAGATCCGACCGATTATGCAAAAAATCATTGTGTTTTTATATTTAGTTCAACAAATTATGGGTTCAACAAATTAAATTTATAATATGCTGGATCTTCAACAAATTAAGTTCCCATTTTCGAAAAAATCATATTGTTGAACCCATAAACCTTCATCATCGTCTCTTACGCTTTTGTCTGATCTCGATCTCTTCTGCTTGCAACACTTTTGTGTTTCATTCGACAGTGTTTCTGTCGTGATCTGCAACGATTTTGTAGTTTATAGATTTAGTTTTTGTAATTTTGAAATCGTTCCGTTGGATGGAATCAATTTCTGGATTTAGATTTTGTAATTTTTCTTGCGATCTAGGAATTGTAATAAATGAATATGGGCGATTTGCCATCAGAATCATTTGCTGCTTGCTCGCTTCTATCTTTTTCCTGAAGATGTGTTTTTTCGAATCTAATGGAGAAGAAGAAGAAGTAGGGGCAGAGGTGGAGAATTTTTTTTCCCAGTAATGTTAACAAACTGAACTGTTTAGTTGACTAACATGATTTAGAGAAAATTTACGATTTTAAATTGTTTAGAATTTAAAATGGCAACAAATGAAAGTTTGAGAATTAATATGGCAACAAAACAAGATTGTGTATTAAACAGACAAAAATTAAAAATCCGAGTATTTTAAAGGTTTTTTCCATTTTTAAAATATTATTTTGAAAATTTGTTATGAGATTTAGTTTCCTATTTTGAATGATGATTAACAAAATCATTAATTTGTCTTTAAAGAAAATGACATTTCATGTAATTTTCAACAAAATTAACAAACTTAAGATTCTCTTTAAAAAATCCTTCTCAATTAATAATATATAATAGATTACACATTGACTAGGAATTATGATTAAATTAAGAAATTTTCAACAAATTTACACCATTAAAATAATAAAATAATTATTATTTAAATTTCTTAAAAATGTTTAGCTTTTTCTATAATCATTTATCTGAATCATATACCCAAAATATATCGTTGAACTATAAAATGTTTCATTATAAAAAAATGCATAAAATATTTACTTATTTTAATGTTTTATATATATATATATATATATGTTGCAAAAAGATCTAAAATGATTTTTAATATATANAAAAAAATATATAAAAAATTTTTTTATATATATATATATATATATATATATATATAAACTACATAAAGTATCATCACATATAAAATTAATATATGTATCAGCTATTTGTAATCATTTAGGAAAATATAAGACTATCGACCGGTCCAATGGTTAAGTTTAGAACCATGACTTTTTTACATATATAAAATAAATTATTATGTTGTACGAGTTAAAATGAGTGTTTTTAGAATTATTATTTTTCATTGGTCAGAAAATGAAAATATTTTAAAATATATGTATGGTGGGTTAAATATTTTTTAAGAGAAATAAAATTTAATATAAATTTAGAAAAATTTTATAAACAAGAGTTTAAATGTACTATTTTCAAACTTTAAAGTATGACATGTTAAATATATATAAGGTTAAGTATATATCATATGACAGTTTAAATATGTTTCGCATATGCCTTCAAAAGTTATACATGACGAGTTAATACTGTTATTATTAGAATATCTTCATATATATATATATATATAATATTGTAAGTAAAAATAGTTCTTTTAGTATCATTATTTTCACGGATCGAAAATAAATATAATTTTTAAAAATAACAAAATAATAAAAACTCATAAAAAACAATATTAAAAATATAAGACGCGCCCATAACGTGGGTTAATATCTATTTATATTATTAGGTATTTCATATATACAATAATATTAGTAGATATTTTATAATTATTATCCATAATATTAATAAAATACTAAATAGAAACTTATAAAGTCCGCGCACAGCGCAACTTAGAATCTATACTATTTAAAGTAATCGTATCGTGAGAAAATTAAAACTAACATTTTAAAATAATTCAAACTTTTAAATAACAATAACAAATTTGATTCCATACCATAGTATAACTTAACATATAAACTATATACATAACTAATTATAATAAATTATAAATACTAAAAATATATTGAAAATATTAATTATCCCTCGCACAAAATGGACTTAGGTGGGGTTATTCAATTGTGTATTTTAAAGTATTTGATTGTATTTTGAATTCATTAAGTAGTATAGTGTTATTCAATTGTGTATTTCGTCACAATACATTAAAATTCACTGTTATTGAATGATGTATTTTAAAATACATTAAAAACCACTGTTATTCAATATTTGTTGTGTTTTAATGAGTTTGGATTTGAATGTATTTTAATGTATTCTCTCACTAAAATCATGACTAAACAAAATACTAGCTTTTTTCCTTAGATTTTGTTGTAATCGCCCGTTACTCTTTTTTTTAGTTTTCTTTGATCTTTTTTTTTTTTTTTTTTTTTTTTTTAGCCTTTTTTTTTTTTTTTGTTTTTTTTTTTTTTTTTTTTTTTTTTTTTTTTTTTTTTTTTTTTTGTAAAAGTATGAGAAGCAAATGATTCTCAGAGAATTTATTTGTAGTTTTCATATTCATTTGTGGTCTTCAATAATTTGTATTGATAATGTTTTGGGTGAGATTTAATTGTCATTCATTTTTTCATGGGTTTTACCATGGTAAAATATCATTTCTTTAGTTTTAATCATGTAATTGTGTATTTCTATTATTAAATTAAAATTGTTTTGATAATTTAAAAATCCACAGCAATCATTTAAAATACATTACAATCAAACCCATTAAAACATTTACAAATCCATTGTAAATTGCATAAACAACAAAACCCTTTAAAATATATGTAAGTTCAATTACAATAAAACACACTAAAAATCAAATCCAATAACTCCCCCCTTAGTTTTAAAATTTTGTATCCAAAATAGAACTCGATCAATAACAATCTTTTATAATATTTTCTAGACCTCTAGACAAGAATTATATGAAAATTGTAAAAAACAGGTCACATGTTGGAAAGAGTGTCTTTGCATTTACAATAAATAAAATAAAAGAAAGGCCTCGTGTAACAATAACTGGGCCTAGCCCAATAATATATACATCATTTGCAGCTTCCTTGCGGTATATCGTTCCATTGGAGTCCCCTCAAACAGATTCGCCGTATTGCAGTTTCTCGATTACTTCTGATCATGGCGTTGAACAACGGGCTCAGATCTATCTCAAGGATTATAGCATCCTCCGAATCTTCAGTCTCCAGATCTGGTCAGTACCCTTAGATTAAACAACCTGCTGGTTTTATTTCCCCTTTTTTTTTTTTTTTTTGTAGTCTTCGGTTTTCGTTTGGCTGCCTAAAAATTGAGTACTCGATTCCATGATTTTCTTATTGCTGTGAAACGGATTTTCTTAGATTCTTCTGTTGATTGTGGGGATTGGGATTTTGATGTTTATGTGGATTGGTTTATGTTTATTTTATCAATTGTTGCATTGTGGAATTCAAATTTCTTTTGTTTGAAGCATATCCGCCTTGCAGAACATAATATGTGAAGAAATGAATAACGAAATCAGAAAAGGGTGTTTCCATGCTTACCTTTTGGTTCTGAAATTGTGTCAAATGTTAAGTTTTCTTGTTCATGCTTGGAGAGCTTTGGTATAAGATTCCATTAATTTTGCCACCTTTAATATTTAAACACCATAGAATTACTTAGCACTATGTATGTATTTATGTGTCTTAGCTGCAACGTTCTAGTACACCTCTTTTGTTCAAAAACCATACATTATGTTAGCTTGTTTTGGTATATTTGCTGTAATCAGTATTGGCTATAAGATGGTTAATCAGTGCTTGAACTAGGCCACTGAGACACGGTTGTTTTTAACCCCTTTGGGACTGATTGGGACATTATAAAACTTGCTGAAATTTTACTTGTTCTCGTTATCAACAGTGACCAGAAACTTCCATTCGACTGGAGCTAAGAATATGAGCGGAGGACATGGCCATGACGACTATGAGTACTATCTCCACGCAAAGCACATGTACAATTTGGATCGCATGAAGTACCAAGGTCTCAAGATGTCTCTAGCTGTCTTTACAGCTTTCAGTATCGGTGTTGGGGTTCCCATCTTTGCAGTCGTCTTCCAGCAGAGGAAGACTGCATCTGGTTGAGTACTCCCTTCATGGCACTATTGTTCTCAGCTTGAATAATTTGTATGAATTCTCTCAACCGCTGCTTTTGCAAGAGAGTAGTTTCTCTCTTCTTTTGGATTTAGCTACAATTCTTATCATTATGGTAAAGTTTCTGTTTCTTCCTCCGTTGCTATTTGCTGCCTACAATAATGATAATCCTGACATGGAAGGCCTTTCTCTTTTTTATGTTCTTTGATTGGAATTGGATGTTTTGTTTGGAGTAAACCTATGTGATTCATAGATCAACTTATTCACATATTTATTAATCAGAAGTACAATCCAAAGGTAAAGATGAAATCAAGAAAACACACACGCAAACAAAAAGCCCACAAATGATGTGACAATCTATTCAAAAGCTCTAAAAAAACACATCTGTTTCCAACATAGTTGTCGTTCGAATGTCTCAGCAAATGGCAGCATCTAATCCCCAGAACGTGTTGTACAGTTGGAATCGGTAATTGCAGTTGTGGTCATGAGATGGTTTGATCACTTTTTGACATCAACATCATCTTCACTAGCTTGATTATGGTTTGGTTCTTGATGTTGGTGCTGATGTTGGTGTTGGTCTAGAGTCATGCCCAAACCGTCACCTCTACTGCCACGCATTGCTGCCACCATGTTGCTCTCGGCCACTCCTAGACCTAGCTGTTGACCTCCCAACATCATTGACCCCATTGGTGCCGTTACAACCCGACCTGACCCAACCGGATAATTCCCAGGATTGAACGCCCACATTTGGTGAGCCGGCTGCTGCTGCATCTGCTCTCTCCCGCCGGAGCCGCCCATAGGAAGCATCCAGAATCCGCTTCCTCCATTCGTGGTGCCCGGCGCCACAGCCCACATGGGTTGAGGCATCACATTTGTTGTCCCACGGCTCAGACCCGAACCCAATTCTTGATCCTGGAACTGACCCGTTTTCTGAGAGCTCTCGCTTGGTTCAGACTCCTTGAAGTAATCTTGTTTGTAAGGTTTGACTACATTGGTGGGATTTCTCTCGGTCGACATAATTGGTGGGTACATCTGATGGTGAAACCCAAAAACAGCAGCGTTCTGTGCGGCTGTTGCGGCGTTTAGTAACTTTCTAGAGTGATCTGCAGCTGCAGCTGCGGAAGTGGAAGATGATCCGTTAGTACCATTACAATCATCGTAAAGAGACATCCCAGTGCTGTGAAATGAGAGCGGTGAAGACGAAGACTTTGACGCCTGTGCAAAGATAGTGGAGCCGCCACCGCGTAAAGAGGCGTTTAGCGTGGAGAAATTAGCCGGGATAGTTCCAGTGCCTGTAGCGGCGATGATAGCTGGCTCAGCTTGCTGTAGTAGCCACTCGATGGTCTCACCATCGGATTTGTGACCTAATTCTCTGGTAAGTTGAAAAACTCTAGCAGCACACATCGCCGGCATGCGGATTCTCCGTCCACGGCCATCGACTTTCGTGTGCCGATCTTTAGATGGTTTCTTGACGGCGGATTTAACTACGGCAAGAGCACTGCCTGAGCTTGTGCTTGTGGAACTAGTCGCTGAACTGGAAATACCTCCGACGAAAGAAACTGATCCTCCCGGTGATGGATTTTCAACGGAATTAAGTTGTAGAACAGCCTCCGCCTGGGAATTCTGATTGGTGCGAATTTCCATCTCCTGATACTCAAATCCCAGAAAAAGAAACTAAATTTCAAACAAAACCCAAGTGAATTTCAACTCTAGACATCGAATTCTCCAAGATCGTGGGAAATCTGAAGAAGCAAAGAAGAAGTAACAGTGGCAGTGAGAGAGGAGATCTAAGAAGAGCGGAGATTTCTGCTATAATGGCGTTGTGAAGAGAGAGAGAAGGAGAGAATGATTGAAAGATAAAAACAAGTGGATATGGTGGAACAAACTATCCATCTAAATCTAATTTCACTTTTATTTACTTAGATTATATTTTGATGAAAATATATATTCTGTTTACTTTAATTACTTTTTAGTAAATTATTTAAATTTCAACAAATATTACACTATATTTTACATATGTAACTTTTGCTATAAACAAAATCTGCCACCAAACTGTTAAATTAAATTCAATATGAAGAGGATAATGTTGATTGATATGCATTAAACTGATGTAGATAGGTTCTGAACTTAAATAAAATAATTATGAGTCTTCAATTTTTTGTTTAGTTTTAAAAATTTTAGCCAAATTCACTTTTAAGAAAATAATGTAAATCTAACATATTTTTTGTTTTAAATTACCATTTCTAAAATCCACTATTGAATCTGATAGTAATATTTGTTGTTGTCTCTGAATCACACAATTTTTACTGTTTGGTGTGGTGGTAAAAATAAAGCAAATAGTATCATAGTTTTTATAAAATAAATATTTGGTATAATTAACTTTGTAAAAATTAGGGTATGTTTTGGTAAACACAACAACGTGACGTGGGCAGTTTTGGTTGTGTTGTGTAAACGCGAAGGAGGGTTCATAATTGAAAATTACAACCCCTAATTACAATAAATTAGATATAATTTAATTTGGTGGTTACTAATTCAAATCCACTCACCATTTTATATTGATTTTTTTTTGTTTGTGTGTCGATAAAGACGTTACTGGTGAGCGGTGATTCATATTTATCAGTCTCTTCAACGACTTGTTTGCTTTCTTTATTAATATTCTTATTCCCACATGATACATTATTAAAGTTAAATTTTGATTATTATTATTATTATCTTATTTTTTATGAAGTAGATTTTGATTATTACTCGACACTTTTTCATACAAGCCAAAATCACGCTAGATATATATCAAAAGATAATCTATTAATATTGGAAACACTCATATCACTATTGAGATTTATTAGCTCAAACAAATTATTTTATCTATCATTAACATTTGAGTTTCAGCTTGCAAGTCCTTTGAAAATTGTATGTACGACAAGTATTTTTAGTTGATGTTAGCTAATATTAATGGCAGTTGACAATGACAAAAACTAATTCTATCTTCTTACCAGTAAACAAATCGAATGTAAAAAATGTAGAAAAAAGTAAACAAATTTAACCATCCTAAAGAAAAACAAATCCCAACCAAAATATTTAAAGAAAAAGTTAATGCAGGAAAATCTGGAATAAAATAAGGACAGAAAAGAAAGTCATTGACCTCGTCAAGCCAATAGTAAATAAAGTGCCATCCAATACACTTTTTTTTTCAATAATAAAAACAAGGTGTTGGATCGTGATTTCAGATAAAAATATGATTAACTAAGATTTTTTACTTACTCCCTTAATTTTTTTAAAAATTGTTTTTTAGCTATTATTTTTTTATTGCACAAAAATATCGTTTTAGGTTTTCAATGCAAAAATTTAATGAATTAATTGATTTAGAATGCATAATGTTATTTTTACAGAAAAGATAAAACTAATTTGTATGAATAATCTAAAAAACGAAGGAAGTAATATTTATTTATGATTTTTTTTTCAGTTTTAAATGAATTTAGCCGAAGTTTTACGATCAGAAACTCTAAACCACTACGATACAAAGGTTTAATTGATTTTATAACTCGTTGATCTCAAGAATTTTATCATAATCGGTGCATAACTTAATAAGAATAAGTATGAGTTTTTCATATTTTAAAATTTAAAATTTTAATAAAGATGGTCCATTTTCAAAAAAGTTTTACAAAATATTGCAGCTTTTAAAATTTCGTGATTGGTAGTAATTATTATTTTACTAATATTTCTATGTGAATATAGATATAGTGACGTTACATTTTCCTTGTTTTCTTATATGGTCAATTAGGGGTGGGCATTCGGGTACCCGTTCGGGTTCGGGTCGGGTTTTTCGGGTTTTCGGGTTTTTCGGGTTGGAGGCTTAGAACCCGTTCGGGTATTTTATAGTTTCGGATCGGGTTTGGGTATTTTAGCTTCGGGTTCGGGTATCCAAATTTTTTTGTAAAAAAAAAAAATCATACTAAAGCAACATAAAGTTATTGCAATTTAAATCAATTAAAAATTTTAATTAGTGTTAAACCGGTTTAATTATTAGNCTTAATTATAAATTTTAGTGTATAAATAAATATATAAGATTTCAAAAAACTCATTGCTTTTAATTAATAAATTAGACAACTTAATATATAAAAAATTTTCTCCATAAATATATATATATATAATATATATATATATATATATAATAACAAACTTATACATAACTACATATTTTATAAAGTAGTCATAAGTTCGGGTACCCATTCGGGTTTCGGATAATACCCATTCGGGTTCAGGTATCCAAACTTTTAAAAAACAATATCCATTCGGGTATTTTATATTTTCGGTTCGGTTTCGATTCATGTATTTTTTGTCGGGTTCGGATTTTGGATTTCGGGTTTTTTGCCCACCCCTATGGTCAATATTTTTAACATATTTTCTCTCTTTGTTTCAATAGCAAGTAAAAATTATAACTCAGTGTGCATTATCATTATAAAAAAACCTTAATCTCTCTAATTTTTTCTGCTTTTGGCGCTGCTCCTGGTTCCACTGCCAAAAGTTTTACCGATGGTAAGGAGAGAGGCAGAGACACTCTCCTCGGCTTTCTCCGTCTTCTTCGCGTGCGAGACGTGCTTCAGCTCCGTCGTCGCAGATCCAGCGGCGGTGGAGTTTGGTTCCGCCTCAGCCTCGTTTTCGCCGTTCTAACTCCTCCTCTGCTTCAGATCCACACATCACCTCGTACGTGTCACAAATCTAGGTGGACAGATTGCGGCTCTTGAGCTCCTTCTATCTCGGTTTCTTCCGCCGATGGTCATTCTCTTGGCCGGATCCGCGGCTCAGTCGGTGGTTGTTAGGTTCCGGGTTCTCCACTTCCTTTTTGAGGCTTCCCTCCCGGTGTGGTCAAAAGTTTAGGGTCCTATTATTGGAGGTGTTTGAGGTTCGGTTGCTTTAGGTTGAGGTGGTTCTTTATTTTTCTGGATCTCTCATTAGTTTTTTTTGTTAATGGTGGTGTCTGTTTGCTCCAGTGTAGTATCGTCGGTGTATAGGCTCGGTTTCCTTGGAAGGTTTATGTGAGGTCGAGTCGGTAGGTCCCTGTCTTTGGTCTGGCTTTCGGGTTTCTAAATGGTTTCGGGCTTTTCCTATCTTCTTTTAGATAGGTTCTTCCGCTTAGTCTTCGCCTTTCCTTGTCTCTACTCTATGGTTTAGCCCGAGCTCTTCTCCTCAGTTTGGTTTCTCTGTTTGGCTCTCCGGCTTCGTTCAAGCCTTCCTCGGTTTTAGCGTCTCCTTTTTTGTGTAGCGTTGGTCTAGGTTCTTTGGTTGCTCATTTAGTCTCTGTTTGTGCTTTGACACTTTGGATTGATCTTCCTGACCCTTAGGCTTAGTTTCTATAGTGTGTCTTAGAAAGAGTTTCGCCCGTTTAAGAGTTTCCTAGTTCTTCTTTTAGCGAGGTAGTTTCTGCATTGGAATAGGATTTGGCTTTCTAGAATTTGCAGACTTTTTAGTTAAGGTCATTTTTTCTAGCCTTAGCCTTTCCTAGTTAGGGTTCCTGCCGGTTTTTTCCTTTTTTTAGCCTTCCTTGTTGTTTGTTGCGGTTTTCGTTTTTCTCAAGCTCGGTATGTCGAGTTCTTTATTGTATTATGGTACTCTTTTAATATTAATCGTTTGCTGTGAAAAAAGCAGGTAAAAATTATAACGCAAAACTTTTTTACCGTTAGTGGTGATTCTAATTGCCGACGTCACATTTTCCTTATTTCTCTTTTTTTTTTTAGGTTTTCCACTCTTGGGGTGTTTCTTCTCTGCTAAGTCTCCTTGCTCGAACATTTTCGTTTTTACGCAGAAGATCCGCCCTCCTTCATCTGTGCTTGATGGTAGTTTTCGGTTGTGTGTGAGCACTTCCATCTTCATTAACGTGGGTCGAGTAGTGCAGAGAGCTTTGATTACTATTGGCGGCACTGAGCTCTCAGATTTGGCTTAATATCAACATTTAAGGGGTTTTGCCAGGGCTCCTCCTCGGTGGATATCCTGCTCGTATTTGCGGTTCTAGTAACGTTGTTGAGTCTTATGCTGGGTGCGGTGGATCATCTATATAAGGATATAATCATATCTCTTAACTGATATATAATTCATATTGTATATATTACGTATATAGCTCTTTTCATTCTAGATCATAAAACTTTTTTTTT
>OVBE01001248.1:0-38403 GCA_900406425.1 Iberis pinnata | reverse complement strand
CTCCTCTACATGTACCTGGAACCAAATCCGACCACAACATGCTAAGCTCTCTTGGACTTCATCTATTTGTTTTTCGCAATCAGTACCTCGATATGCTTTCATTTCATGGCTTGCGGTTCTTGACAGGTTAACTACAGGAGCGCGGATGCGGCTATGGGGAGTGCATCAACCATGCGTTCTNCCGTGACCATCTCTTCTTCGCCTGCCCGTATAGTTTCACCCTATGGCTACAGCTTACCACGAATCTGCTTCGAAGCCAAGCAACACCGGACTGGCTTATCACACTCAATGCCTTACGGCATGGCACCCTATCCCGACTCGACACTATACTACTGCGCCTCAGTTTTCAGGCTAGTATTTACTATATATGGCGTGAGTGCAATGGACGAATGTACACACTTGTGAAACGCAGCATTACTAATAGGCTTTTGGGGTTAAGCTATTCCCAAACATCTCCTTTGCATCACCTTCTCCAACGATGGACCACACTACACCCGTGACATCCCAATTTGATCTTGTACTACCGGCGAGCCTCTTGATTTATTTTTAGTGTCATACTTTATTGTTACACCCCACAGGTAGTGTCGCATCGGGCGTACTCTTTTTCCTGACTACTAGTTTTATCCCACAGAGTTTTCTAGTAGCAGATTTTAACGAGGCCTCGATAAGACACCATCTCTTGTCTGGGGCTTCTGTTTTTCAGTCTTGACAGTTTAACAAACGTTTATGTAACTTGTACATAGAACTTTTTGATTAATAAATTTAACATTTAATATAAAAAAAAAATAATGGTTTTTTCAAAAAAATGTCTTCCCTTTTAATATATAGGAGATTCGTAGATTTTCTCTCTCTCTCTATCCTATGAAGATTTTTCTTCTCTCTCTTAGTTTACCGTCGAAACCTGAGATGTTTCACTCATCAAGCTTTTTTCTTCCTTCTATTCCCACCGACGTGATTGTGCCAAAATCCACTCGTCTTCTTTGGGAATATGATATTTTCTTTTTCCTTTGATTGAATCTTTTTTCTTGGGTTGTTTAAATTTGATTTGAAATTTATGTGTAGAACAGCAAAACTTCGTCTTTGTGCTGATTGTGGTGCTAATCGAATCTACGATGATTTACCTTTTTTTTCCGCCACGAAGACGCTCTAAGCATCATAAACATGTTTCATCCCTTTAAATTATGAATTTTTTGAGAGATTCAAGATTCAATTTTGGTTTCTGGGTTGGTTAATTGGAACATACTTAGTGATATGATAAATGTTGATTCTTCATTCCTCCATTTAAACTCAATTTAATAGCTTCAAACTCTTATGATTTGCTTAAAGCTGACACAAAAACTCATCTTTTAAGATGCACAATCTTTTTTATTTTCTTTTTGTAACCATCTTTGGTTTGATCTAACTTTTGTTTCAATAACCATCTTTTGTTTTTGTCCATGATTCACAAAACAAACTAAAGTGTAAAAATAGAAGACATAGTTAGTTGCTTAAAAAAGACAAGGTTATATCAACAGAAAGTATTGTGGATGAATTCGTAACTACCAAGTTTTCCACTCGTAATGTAAGTTATGTGGACACTAATGTAACTATATTGTTGCATGTTTCACTCTTTTTTGTACACACCTATTTATAGTCCACTTTTGTCTACCTAGCTCATGTCTTGTATGTCCACTAGCAACGACAAAGATGTCCCAATGCAAAACATGTCCACTGCTATGGTAGAGTAACATATGCCACTTGGAATGATAATATTTTATCATACTACACTATGTGCTTAGTTGAAAAACTGGTTTATATAATTTGTACCATGTTTAAGATTGATTAGTTTAGATAGAGGTATACTGCTAGGACGTTAAGTAAATATATTGCTACAAGCCTTCAAACCGTTTGTTCCAAGTGCATACGTCTTGGAAGATGACAAAAATGCTTCCTGCTTTGGTATTTATTTAAACTATGGCGTATATATTGATGGTGAAGGACAAACGCTTTCGTAAAATATCTACTAAATGATGTTTCATGTTTTATCCACTATATTGTTATGGACATGTTGTCGGCTACTATGTTTCTATTTTTAACATTGTTTTACACTTGTTATTGTGTCTATTTCATATTGTTTCCTCTGTTATTGTGTCCCCAATTATCTTTGTTTTATAAAGTATACTAATTAACATAGACTCGTCGTAACATAACATAAACAAATGTGATACATTGGGTTTCATACTATACATATAAAAAATTAACACGACCATATTTGGATTTTAGTAACTCACCAAGAATGACTAATATTGCTTTCTTATCATACTAATACCTTGAATTCACGTCACATGAATATTTCAATGACTTTCATCATGTCCTCCATTGTCTAAATTATTTTTATTACTATTATGACTCAAACACTTGTCCAACACCTGTTATATTATCATACACTAAGATTAGTCTTTGGACGATCCGACCAATTGAAAACTTTACCTAAACATAGTCCCATTGGTTACTATTATTTAGTGTTTTGGCCTCCTACGTTTCCGTTTTATTGAGTTTCATTATGATTTGAGCGATATAGAGCAATCAGAAAAATATGTCTGAGGCAAAAAAAAATTTTTAAATTTTTTTTTTGTCAAACCAAATATTTCATTAGTACATAGATAGTTTACACTCCATTAAAGGAATAGAAGATTGCACGCAACAAGATAAACTTAGCTAAAACATTCAGTAACCGAATAATAAAAACGGTAGAACAACACAAAAGATAGAACCAAAAGACAAAAGCACCGAATCATTTTGAAAGAACCTTCGACACTCATTGGCATTAACTCTGATATAAAGGGAGATAAGGACTTTAATGGAATAAAATACATTTATGCCTAAGAAGTTATTTTCTACAACTGAGAGAAGATCCAAGACCGAGTTCAAGGCCGCTCAGAGGGATGGAAAAGAGAAGCCAAGAACTTGATGATACAATCCGGGATCGCTAACTCCAAGAAAAGGCTAGGTGATTGAGTCTATCGGGTTCAAACTATAGGTTTCTTGGCTGAGAAGGGTCGTCGGGTGGCTAGGGTTATGCTTGGGATGGTGCGGTATTGCTGTCAGGACAGTCGGCTGGCTCGGGTGCTTGGCTTTACTACTGGGCTGCTCTTTTGGATCTGGCTCGGTTCTGCAGTTCCTATGTCTTGGCCAGTGTTGCAGCTGCTAAGCTTGGAATGGCTTTCTGGTCTGGTAAGGTGATGCAGCTGCTTCTGCGTGACTTGATGATGCGGCGATTGGATGATGCAGACGATGCGGCAGGACGATGTGGAACAGCGATGGAGGTGGACGATGGCTCAATGGAATCATTCGATGAAGGGTAATGACTCGGCCAAGATATGGACTTCTTGAGCCGATGGTTTGTTGGCGTCATAAATGGTAAACTCGGAACCAACGACCAAGAAATATGTAAACGTCCGAGCGACCCTGATCAATGGAACATGTTACCAAACTTCCAGAAATATGTTTGGGGGAAGCGTACAAAGAACATCGAGCAATCAGGCAACCACCTCTGTACTCTTTATTCTTTAGTCGAGAAGGTTTTGTCTCACCGGGTTTCCTATCACAAAGGTTTTAACGAGGCAAGATGGTTTGTTTACGACCAACGTTCTCGAAAAGTTAAAAGACCATGATAGATACGTAACAACGACAAGCAAGTCAAGACTTTCCAATAAACGTTTTAGTGCCCGAACATTATTCACAATACATGAGAGAACACGAATGCTAAACACGTAATCAGCTCGCCAGTTGGCGAGATGAACGTCGCACATTCAACTCACAACCTGGGAGCTGAATCTCCCAAATTCCTGGCGAGCTGGATAACGCATTTAGTTTGCTAACTGGCAAGCTGAATCTCGTAAATTCAACTCGCCTGTTGGCAAGCTGAACCTTGCTAATTTAGCTTGCCAACTGGTGAGCTGAATCTTACAAATTCAGCTTGCCGTTTGGCGAGCTGATGTCATCTCAAACCCCTCGTTTCTTGTTTTGTATCATTCTGAGGTTCCGTTTGAATTTTGTGACTAAAATCGTAAAACCTATTCTCTTCGTATAAATGTCGAGTTCATCGGTAAACATCACAGCTTTACGATTATTCCTTACGATTTTCAGAAGTATCATGAAATCCTCTCGTATAAGTTTCAATCGTATAAAATGATGATGGCTAACTTAAAATTCTGATGAATATATCGAATATACGATCAAAAGTATCATTCTCCAAAGCGGTCATGAGCATGTATTCATGCCATTTAATAATAAGAAGCGGTAACGGCTAACTTGTCGCAAAATATGTATCACATCGTCATACGAAAGACCAATTCTCTGATAGGAATCGTAAAATCGCCTAAACAGCATAACTGCTCGATGAGGCCTAAAACGCGATAAACGGCCCACTTGAAACTCTAGGTGAGAATTCGGTCCAAGTACGATGATGGTTAAAACTTGTTCTGCAAGTCACGAAGAAATGGAAGAAATGTGGAAAAGGAATGTATCAAGAGGAGAAAAGGAAGATTTCTGCAGAGGAATCAGAGACCAAAAAGGAATGCGGAACAAATTTGGAGCCTATATAAGAGAGATGAGGAGGAAGAGACATGGACATCCAATTCTCTGCACCAAAAGACTTAGAGTTTTAGGGTTATTTTTCTAAATTTTTTAACGAGCTGCTACTCAACTAGGATAACTAGTCTTAGGTTTTCGTACTGCAGAACTTGCTGATAGCTCACGTAACGAGGCTTACCATCTGTTTTGAAACGCTAATACGATTTGGGATAAGAAACCCTTTTTCTCTCTTTCGTATATTCTATTTCGAATTTATGTTAGTATTCATCGTGTTCTGGTCTTAAATCGTTTGACTCACTGAAATTCGGGATCTCCGGAAAGTTAGAGTTCTCTCTGATTTTCCGTAACTAACGGAAATCAGAAGGTGCGAATCTCGTTTCTCAAAGTTTGGCGCTAGAAGGAGGGGTGATACACTCAGGTTTTAACACATATATATTCACTACAAGTGCACAGCAAACGTAGTAGTATATGAGGGATCGATTCCACATAGACCAAGAATGTACGACTCTCAGTTTATAATCGAATCAAGCTAGGAACATATTTAAAAGATGGTGTCGATTTAAAAATAACAATAACGATAAAGGAAAACGTTTGTATAGCAAATAACGAAAACGCTAGGCAATAGGGAATTCTACAGGTAATCAGGTTAAAAGTCAACGTTAACATGCAAGATTTTCTTTGAAAATAGTTCTCAACAAAAAAAGACAAAAGATAGACTATTCTCCTCCCAAAGTATTAGATCTCTATGTTTGAATCATTAAAGATAAACTCCCGCCGTAATTAGATAATTCAAACATGCTTTTTAATTCAGATTCGATATGTTCATAAGCCCCTAAGTCAATACTCCCGCAAGCAACACTTAGTCATCTAGACTGGTTTAGATATCTAAACCAAATCCCTTTGTGTTTATCAATTTCAATCCCTTTGTGTTTATCAATGGATTGAAATTGATAGGTTCTCATTCTAGACTAGTCAACTAACTAAATGGATTGTTTAATTCATGCATTGGTAACAAATCTAGAATGAGAACCTATCAATTTCAATCCATTGTATCAAACCATAACAATTAACCTGGTTTTCCTGGGAGAAATCCTAAAACTTAACAAATAGACTTATCAGACATGATAACAAGAACATAAATCATAGAAAGAGTAAACATTTCAGAATTCAAAACCAAATTGTATAAATAAAAAGACAGAGTTTAGCATTCTTTTCCAAGAACATAAGGATGGGATTCGTCTCTCTGTGAAAGCTATGGAAAATGAAATAAGTGCTTGAATGATTGATGTCTCTATAAAAACCTAAGCCTAAGGCTTTTTTATAGTGATACATAAAAGGGAAAATAAACTAAAACCAATAAGGAAAAGTCTTGATGAGTTCCGAGGGCAAAATTATAATTTTGGATAATTTTTAGTGATTCTCGAGTGCACGGATCGATCCCTTCCCAGATTGATCGATCTCTTTTTATGTAAGTTTCTAGCAGGTTTTAATCGATCGATCCCTTTCCGGATCGATCGATATGTCGTCACACTTTCTGCACATGCTTCTACTACGAGACAGCTTGACCAATCTACAGTAAAATCACCATAACTTTCTATTGCTCCAATGGATTTACTTCAAACCACTTTTATATGAAAGCTAACTCACGTGGCTATCTTTTGTCACAATGCCGGCTCAATAAATCCACGGGAACATCTTCAAGCTTTGGTAAACGTTTGACCCTTCTGTCGGATTCTGCATCTGCATATGCCAATTTGCATTTATTTTGTGCACAAATCCATCTTTTTGCTCCAGAACGTCACAAACACCTAAAATCCTGAAAATATGTTAAAACTACAAGGAAAACACTCATATAATGCGATATAGCAAGTATAAATACCCCCAGAGTTAAATCTGTTCTTGTCCTCATGTAAAACAAAAACCACATCTGAAGAAGAGGTTTGAAAAGGACCACACATGAACTCTCAGAATCTCAGCAACCCAAGTTCCGACACCAAAAACTAGGAAATACCAATCCTAGACAACCACTGCAAATGACCTGTTTACCACCAAACAACCAATAACATACTTTCTACTCTAAATCCCAAATTAATCAAACCATCAAATCATTTCAACCAACTCTCTACATCTAATTAAGTACGAATAGTGCGTTCTTGCCTATGGGGTATCGATCAATGTCTGCGAAAGTATTTTTTCTATCAAAGCGCCCATACCTAACAGAGCATCGAACGAATTCTGATTCTGACCCTTTTTCCCCCTTTCTCACTTCCTTTTTATTTATTTTTCTTACTGCTTTCTCTTTTTTTTTTATTTTCGCACTTTTCTGCGTTTTTTTTCTTTTCTTTTTCTTTTTTTAGCAGCCGACAATTCGTTGTGGTTGACTACGGACTTCTAGGTCACGATTTCAACCCTTTTTCTGAACCGTTTTTTATTTTCCGAAGAGAAGGAGAGAAAGGATCCGGATCATACTGAAAGAACTTGTCGGTTTTACAAAGAACCAAAGAGCAAGATACCTAGCCTTTAAAAGTATAACCAACACCATAAGAAACAAAATTTAAGATCAAATTTAAGTCATATCCAAATTAGAGCTAGCATCAAATCATCAACAATCCAAAAGACCAGAACTTTCAAAAGCATATCAATCAGTCAATGGGGTTCCAATCCTAAGTGCGGCAATTAATCTAAGTCAGTAGTCAAGAAGAATGATATCAAACTTACACCGGGTTAGTAGTCATCATAGATTCTGTTCATTGTTCCTTCGACTCGACTAGACACAACTAAATCAAAACGAAAAATCTTGAAAATTTTCACCAAAATGATGAAACAGCAAAAACACACGAAACACGGTTAGTAGCTATAAACCCACCCCCAGACTTAAATCACACCGTCCCGGTGTGAAAATAAATCTAAGAAAAAGAATAAGACCAGAATAAAGAAAAATCTAAGACCTGAGTTCAAATGTCGGAACTAACATGAGAAGGAGAACTTACCGTTTCTGAACATCGGTGGATCGATCGATCCACAGACAGATAGAACGATCATAACCTCCGACCAATTCTTCTCTTTCTGACCTTTCCTGAAATACTTAGAACTTGCAACTGAAAATCAGCAAACTAGTAATCTAAGACCTAGACTAAACCAAAGACAAAAAAATAAGCTAAAACACCAAAATAGTGGGTTACCTTCCACTCAGTGTTTGTTTAATGTCGATAGCTTGACGAACATACCTCCTAAGCTAGAGCTAGATCAGCATCAAGAGATGCACCACTACAATCACCCAAATCTAAAATCTTCAGTTTCAGTACTTTATTCATCACATCCTTCGCCATGTCAATCCCCTTGTCTTTAAGCTCTAAGGTGAAGAAGGCTTTAACCTTTGAGAAAGGTTTTGAAGTACCTTTCCTATTCACCTTATACTAAATTACATCCCCAACTAGTGCTTGAGGAATCAAAGTCACTTGAGAATCCTTTTTGATCTTCTTTAAGTTCACCTTCTCCATGATTTTGACCTTTGAGATTGCACTCTTTGTTGAGACATGAGAATCTCCAACTATCACTTCATCAGCTACACTCTTAGCACCAGATTCTATATGAGATTCATGCTTCATCTTGACATCCTTAACCATTGTGATCCTAGATGCTCCTTCTGGAGGCACTGCTGCGCAGAAGAACCTTTTCTTCACTTTGGTAAGGGAGATACGCTGATTAGGCATGTCAACTACAGCTCTTACAGATGCTAGGAAAGGTCTACTTAGAATTAGTGGCCTATCTGAGTCCCCATTCATCTCCATGATATGAAAATCAACAAGAACTAAACATCCTCCAATTTGTACCAGCAAATCAGATATGATTCCAGTAGAAGTTATAGTGGAATTATCAGCAAGCTGAAAGGGCATCTTAGATGGGTTAATACTTGAGATTACCAATTCCTCTGCAATAGCCTTTGACATGACACTCACATTAACACTTGTAACGCAGAGTGAGTCTTTGAATTCCACATGATTGATCAAACAAGGAACTAAAAATTCCCCAAGATCTTGCATCTTTTGAAGTCTTCTTGTTGGATTTGGTGGCTTGCCTATCATCTCATTATCCTCAAGGTCAGTTCCAGACTTTTTGGGCTCAACCGTGTAAGGAATCTTCGGTTTATAAACTCGAACATGACATGTTGCAGCTTGGGTAAGGGGATCGATCGATCCTTGATGGGATTGATTGATCCTTGATGGGATCAATCGATCTCATCTTTTTTCAAATTTCGGACCGATGGATCGATTGATCCATGCTGGATCGGTCGATCTCTTCGTTCAGATGCTCCTATTTTTCCTGAATCGATCGATCAAAAATCAAAGATCGACCGATCTGAAGTCCCTGGTTTTTTCCGTAACATAGGATCGATCGATCTTTTCCTCAGCATCTTTTCCCGACTATTTTAGATTTGCGTTTTCTGCAGATTCCGCATCTCTTGCAACTAAAATCGAGGTTATTGACTTACATTAGCCCATTAAGTTGGTTTCAAACTTCCTGGTAAGAAACCAGCTTTTCTCTTTACAAATTCTGAAGTCTGAGAAACTTGAGTATCCAAATGCTTAATATGAGTAGACAATGCTTCAAATTTTTGGTTTAAGTCATTATACATACTATCCAACTTGACATTTAGGTTCCTTTCCGTTTGTTGTAGACCTTCGAGTATCTTTTGGAGCATTGCTTCCATCATGTTCTCTTGTTGAACTTCTGGTAGAGGTGCTTGTTGAAATCCAGGTTGAGAGGTTGTTTGAAAACCGCATGAGTTGAAGTTCTGCACAAAAGACTACTGTTGAGGTTGGTACACTTGGTCTTGGAAAGAAAAAAAAGCTGCTTCTGCACTTTCAGTAAAGCTCACATGTTTCAGGTTTTGATTCTTGAGAAGCTGAGTGAGCAGCGCTTTCACTTCTGAAACTTGTCCTTTCAATTCTGAAACTTGTCCTTTCAATTATGAAACTTGTCCTTTTAATTCTGAGATTTCAGAGTTGTCAGAAGTAGTTACCTTCATCCTTCTATCATAATCTGGGCAATGGTATATGTTGCTTGCAGCTANTAATCTGGGCAATGGTTTATGTTGCTTGCAGTTACCATTGCTAGCAGCATCCAAAGACAGTCGATACTGATGGTCTATACCGTTGTAAAAGATGTTGAGAAGATTCAGCTCAGAGAACCCATGGTGAGAACAATCACGAAGGTACTTCTTGAATCTTTCCCATGATTCATAGAAGGTTTCTACAGGACTTTGCTGAAACTAAGAGATCATATTTCGCAGAGAATTGGACCTGTTAGTGGTGTAGAAGTTGCTGAGAAACTTTGATTTACATTCATACCAAGTCTGAATAGAGTTTGTTAGAAGAAACTTTAACCATATGAGTGCCTTATCAACTAGAGAATGAGTAAAAAAGGTGCAGAATAAGTAGTCATTCGAAGCTCCATTGAGTCGAATAGTGCTGCAGATATCTTCAAAGTTGTCGACATGATCCATGGGATGTTCAGAAGCTAACCTATGGAATTGGTTCTGCCTAACCATAGCGATGTGTTGGTGAGGTATGGTGAATTCTTTCCTAGGAGGTGGGTTAGGACGTATGGCATTCCTGTTGGCAAGGATTCTGTGGGGATTGTTGAAGTCACCTACAAGAGGGTGATTTTGGGCTAGACGATTGTCAGCCATTGAGTTTGAGGGTTCTAACTTCAAGAGTTATGCGTTACTGAGGTTGTAAGTCCTTAGATTTGTCAGATCTTCTCGTCATGCACATGTAAAAATTAAATCAAGAAGAAAGAAAGCTTGAGTACTGTAAAAGAAAAATTCCTAGACAAAACTCTAAAGAAAACTTAAGAGGCACAATTGGTCCCCGCCAACGGCGCCTAAAAATTGATACATTCATGTTTTAACCAAAATATATTCACTGTAAGTGCACAGCAAACACAATAGTATATGAGGGATCGAATCTACAGAGACCACGAATGTACGACTCTGAGTTTAAAATCGAATCAAGCTAGGAACATATTTAAAAGATGGTGTCGATTTGAAAATAACTATAACGATAAAGTAAAAATGTTTGTAAAGCAAATAACGAAAACGCTAGGCGATAGGGAATTCCAAAGGTACTCAGGTTAAAAGTCAAGGTTAACATGCACGATTTTCTTTGAAAATAGTTCTCAGCTCAAAAGACAAAAGGTAGACTAATCCCTTCCCGGATCGATCGATCTATTTTTACGTAAGTTTCCATGAGGTTTAGATCGATCGATCTGTCGTCACACTTTCTGCACATGCTTCTTCTACGAGACAACTTGACCAGTCTTCAGTAAAATTTCCATAACTTTGGATTGCTCCAATGGATTAACCTTAAACCACTTCCATATGAAAGCTAACGCACGTGGCTATCTTGTGTAAAAATCTCGGCTCAATCCATCCACGGGAAAATTTTCAAGAATTGGTAAACTTTTGACCCTTTTGTCGGATTTTGCATCTGCATATGCCAATTTGCATCCATTTTGTGCACAAATCAATCTTTTTGCTCCAGAACGTCCCAAACACCTAGAGTCATGAAAATATGCCAAAAATACAAGGAAAACACTCAGATAATGTCATATAGCAAGTATAAATACCCACTAAAAAGCATTAAAATCGAGTGCTATCAAGGGGCAAGAGTTTTCTTTCACGTCAAACCATATATCGTTCATAAAAAGGTATTTTTTATTCAACAAAAAATTCTATCATCTCTTTCAAGGATAAAGCAACGATCGCTCATGCAAATCCTTGTAACAATCTCCTCGTTATAGAATTAACGATACATGATATCGATGTCGCAAGAGTGTTGATCGACATCGGTTGCTCGACAAATGTCATCTTTAAAAATACCCTCGAAAGGATGAAAATCAAACTCTCTAACATATCGGAAAATCCCAACTCGCTGGTAGGATTCTCCGGAGATACCACAGTGACCCCCGGCTCAATTAATCTCACGGTTAAAGCTATGAACATCGAACAAAAATGTAGAGTTTCTGGTCGTGGACTAACCCGCCTCCTATAAAGTGATCATAGGTGTCCCATGGTTGAACTCTATGCAGGCAGTAGCATCCACATACAACTACTATCTCAAATTCCCGACTCTTTTCCGAATCGAATCGATCCAAGGAAATCAGAGGATATCGAAAGTATGTGTCGCCGCCGAACAAAAATGAAAAAGGGCAACGACGAAAACCTTCACCAAGGATAAGAGGTGAAAAATCTCCGTCGAGAATGAAACAAAACAAGATCGGGCAGAGATCTTCTAGATATTGTGCAAGTCCGAAACCTAGGAAGCGAATTGAGAACCAACTTGTGAACCCGTCATCCCAGTATGCTTGGACGGGAGATTTCCGGAACGTTGTGTCAAGATCGGTGGTAACCTCTAAGATCCCTTGAAAACGCAACTTATAGCTTGCTTGAAAAAGAACCTCCATACGTTCACGTGGACTGCCAAAGATCTGCTAGGAATCGACATCAATATAACCTGTCACGAACTCAACGTCGACCCAACCTTTAAACCTGTCAAACAGAAAAGACAAACATTAGGTGCTGAACGCGCCACTACGGTTAACGATGAAGTCGAAAAAATCCTCAAAGTCGTGTCAATTATGTAAATAAGGTACCCTGATAGGCTCGTTAATCCAGTAGTGGTTAAGAAAAAAAATGGAAAGTGGCGGGTCTGCATTGACCTTACCGACCTCAATAAAGCGTGTCCGAAAGATAGTTTCCCGCTACCACATATCGACCGTCTGGTACAAGCCACGGTAGGAAACAAACTGTTATCATTCATGGACTCCTTCTCAGGTTACAATAAAATCATGATGAATCCTGACGACCGTGAAAACACCGCTTTTATCATCGATTGTGGTACTTACTACGATAAGGTAATGCTCTTCCGTAAAAAAAATGCTGACGCAACTTGTCAATCATATGTTCTTCCAAGAGCTCAGAAAGACTATGAAGGTTTACATCGACAACATGCTCGTGAAATCCCTTGAAGAACGAGACCATGTCGCTGATCTGCAGAGGTGCTTCGAAAAATTAAACCAACATAACATGAAACTCAACCCAGCAAAATGAAGATTTTTCGTGGTATCAGGGGAATTCCTTGGATATCTTATCACATGCCAAGGAATTGAAGCTAACCCAAAAAAAATCACTGAGCTGATCGAAATGGATTCCCTAAAAAAACAAGCGAGAAGTGCAAAGTTTAACCAGGAGGATCGCTACGCTTAACCGTTTCACCTCATGGTGTAACGGACAAATGCCTCCCCTTCTAAGATACTCTGAAAGGAAACAAAAAGTTCGAATGGTCGGATTAATGCGAAAAAACCTTTTAATAGTTGAAACATTACATGACCACGCCTCCGAATCTCGAGAAACCGCTCGTCAGGGAACCACTATTCCAGTACATCACGGTGTTGACAACGGCCGTAATTAGTGTCCTCATTAGGGAAAAAGGTGGTGAGCAAAAGCCAATCTTTTACGTAAGTAAAACCTTACTAGATGCTGAAACACGATACCCGCTTATGGAAAAGTTGGCCCTCGCCATAGTAACGTTGGCACGGAAACTGCGCCCGTCTTTCCGGTTGCACATATTAGTCGTCCTCACATCATTCCCATTACAAACGATCCTACATAGCCCCAGTCAATCAGGCAGATTAGCGAAATGGGCCATCAAGTTAAGCAAATACGATATCGAATACCGGACGAAGACTTGTGCAAAGTCGCATGTCCTCGCCAATTTTCTGGTGGAGCTCCCGACGGAAAGTATGGCGACCCAGGATCCAGAATCACTCTGGACGTTCCAAGTGGGCAGATCTTCATCCAAATAGGGATCTGGAGTTGGGACCCGACTCACATCACCAAATTGAGAAATACTAGAACAATCACTTTGTCTCATATTCTACGCAGCAAACAACGAAGCTTAATATGAAGCGCTCGTCGCCGGATTACGATTAGCCCACATACACAAAATACGAAACATCCATGCCTATTGTAACTCATAACTTGTAGCAAACCAAATTAGCGGAGAATACGAGGCCAGGGATGAAAGGATGGAAGCATACCTTAAACTCGTTCAGAACCTTTCCAAGGCTTTATCCAGTTCGCCCTAACACGAATGCCCCACTTAGAAAATGTGCATGTTGACGCATTGGCAGCTCTAGTTTCAAGATGCGACCTAGGTCTCAGGCAAGTCATTCCTGTAGAGTTCATCGAACACCCAAGAATCGATCTTCCAATCATCATAAACTTGATCGAACCACCAAGCGAAGATGTTGGCCAAATAGATCAGACCAAAGAAAATTCCGAACAATCCGGATACGGGTGCGACAAACCATGTCTGCAAGAAATTAGAGCTTACATAGTCGAAGTAACTCTCCCCATTGAAAAGAAGGCTGCTCGAAAGGTCAAAATTCACGCCATTCCGGACCTCTCAGAACCTGCATCGAAGTGGACAAATCAGGGAGAATTATGAAAGAAGTCCAATCCGGCTCATACTGAAATCAATCTGGTAGAAGATCGCTCAGAGTCAAAATAAAATGCCACGGTTATTACTGGCCGACCATGGTTAAGGACAGCAAAAATTTGCTCGCAAGTGCGAAAAGGGCCAAAGGCACGGACCAACGATTCACCAACCTGCAGAACTCCTCTCTTATATTTCTTCACCATACCTGTTCATGCGATGGGCGATGGACATTTTCAGACACATGCAAAAATATAAATAGAAACACTTCCTACTCGTCTTGACGGATTTCGTTTCGAAATGGGTTGAAGCTGATTCATAGGCCATCATCAAAGACGCCCAAGTCGAAAATTTTGTATGGAAAAAATTAATTTGCAGACACGGAATCCCTTACAAAATCGTGACGGATAATGGATCTTAGTTTATTTATACGAGATTTGAGGCGTTCTGCAAAAAGTGGAGGATACGGTTAACCAAATCGAGTCCCAGATTCCCGCAAGGTAACAATAAAGCGGAAACCATCAACAAGACCGTATTAGATGGGTTAAAGAAAGGCCGATGGGCCAAAGAGCTCGAATGAGTCCAATGGTCGCATAGAACAACACCAAAAAGGATGACAGGAGAAACCCCATTTTCTCTCGTATATGGATCATAATGCGTAATTCCCGTTGAAGTAGAATTTTCAGGAATACGCAGGAAATTGCTCCCTGAGAAAAAAGTAACGAACAATCTAATGCTGCTAGACAATCTCGCGGGATCACGCCCTCATCCGAATCGCTAACTACCAACAAGTAGCCGCGAAATAATATAACTCGAACGTACTAAGTCGCAGGTTCAAAGAGGGTGACCTTATCCTATGAAAAGTCTTCCAAAAAATGAAGAACCAAACACATGAAAACTGGGAGCAATCTGGGAAGGATCGTACACGATCATGAAAGTAGTCTGACCAGGGGTATTCAGGATATCCACAATTCATAACATTAAGATTCCAAGAACATGGAACGCAATGCACCTAAAAAATACTATCATTAAGCAACAACACTCAGAAAAACCGAACTACACGACGGCTTGATCCCCAAAAAAGGTATGTAGGCAACTTTTTGATAGAAAAGTGCAGATGTCCCCCACTCCAAAAGGAGGGGGGGAGTAGGTACATATACATATACTCGTATAATCACAAATATCATAATATATCTGCATTCGTGTACTCGATATTTTTGAAATTTTACACACTAAGAAAATCGCATTCTACCTTTACAATTTTTCGCATCTTTTTGAAAATTCTATATCAAACCCGTCGGTTGGCCCCCGACAGTCAAACTAGTTAGCTAACCTTTCATAAGATCCTTCTCATACATCTGACACAAGGATATACATCAATATAAAAACAGAAATTTATCAGCATTACCAAATGACTTAAGAAATTTTCTTCAGAGAGATGCTCGGTTCCGGATCGATGCGAATCTATCCCAGATTTCAACATCAAAATGGAATCAGGTTGAAATCGCAAAAAAGATACGTAAGATATAATAGTCACTGCACCCCTTATAACCGAGATTAAGCCAAGGTATTGCCCTAAACCCAGCACACTGGTCTCTAACATCTCTAAACATAGTATCGAAAAACGATACGAGATCTCTAAACTTGTCTCTTCGTGCGCACCCCAAATGTGTAAGACTCGGAAACCATACTTTTTTTAAAAAAAATCAGCGCGAATAAACGGTTGTAGTGACCATCAGAGAACATGATACTAACTGACTACTCGCGTTCATAACTCCAACAACATAATTCAAAAAAACCATTCATTAATAAAAGGAAGCGAAGTGGCAAGAAAACCCAAAGCCACACGCGGTCGGGTCATTAAAACAAGCCACCTTGAGCCGAAAAAACATACATATATAAAAACATCCTGAATAAGACAACAACCTCATTCATCATTTGGGATGAGGATCTCGTCCTCATCCGCTCCGCCACCAGAACCCTCCGTCACGTTAACAAGGTCATTCACCTCATAAGTCTCATAGCCGTGATCCATCGAGTTGTTAGAATATTGCGGAAGAATAGAGTCGGCAATCCCTAGTTCAGATTCAACCACCAGAACCACATGACTCGATGAACCAGCCGTAACTTTCACTTGGCGCTAAAGATAGCGCAACTCCTTTGCCTTAGCCCTCTTAGCTTTCTTCTCTTTGAGAAAAGAGTTCATCTCTTGGCTCGATGAACCAGCCGCACCCTGAAATTGGCGTCAGTTGGTGAGCTAATTTCGTCTCAAAAATCTCATCTCTTGTTTCGTGTCTTTCTGAGATCCTATTAGAATTCTGTGACTAAAATCGTCAAACTTATTCTCTCCATATAAATGTCAAGGTTATCATAAAACATCATGAAATCCTTCCGTGTAAGAGTCAATCATATAATGTATTCTACGGAGCAGTTGTGAGAATGTATTCATTCCATTTAATCATACAAAGCGGTAACGGCTAACTTGTCGCAAATTCTGTATCACATCGTTGTACGAAAGACCGATTCTTTGATAGGAATCGTAAAATCGCCTAAACCGCTTGTTCAGCCCGAGATAAACGGCCCACTTGGAAATCTAGGTGAGAATTCAGCCTGAGTACGATGATGGTTACAGCTTGTTCCGTAAGTCATGAAGAAATGGAAGGAATGGAGAAAAAAGAATGTTTCCAGAGGAGAAAAAGAAGATATCCACTGAAGAATCGGAGATTAAAAAGGAATCCGGACCAACCTTGGAGCCTATATAAGAGAGATGAGGATGAAGAGATGGGGAACATCCAATTCTCCGCACCAAAAACTTAGAGTTTTAGGGTTATTTTTTCGAATTTATTAGCGAGCTAAGATTCAACTAGGATAATTAGTCAAATTTTTTCGTACTGCAGAACTTGCTGATAGCTCAAGTAGCCGAGGCTTACTATCTATTGTCAAAACCTCATAAGATTTGGAATAAGAAACCCCTTTTCTCTCTTTTATATTTTCTATTTCGTGCTTTTGTAATGATTCATCGTGTTCTGATCTTAAATTGTTTGACTCACATAAATCCGGGATCTTTGGAAACTTTGAGTTCTCCCTGATTTTCCATAACTTACTGAAATTGGACGGTGCGAATCTCGGTTCCCACATGGTTTGTAGAATTTTTTGTAAGATTAGAACTTGTAAGAAACTTAGATTTCTCTAATCTACGAGTGAATAACTTGCACACACAAAAGCTTTTCTCTGATAATCATTCACTAAGTAAAAAGAAATAAGGGTTTTAGGCTAAATAGGCGAAAAGGCACATGAGCTTAGGGTACTCAACATAGCCAAAAAATGTAGTTTCTAAATAAAAACAACAAGACGTCTAAAAATAATGAAAAACAACGAAACATTTTATTCGGTCACAACCGTGGAAGTGTCTAAGACACTTCGCCGAGGTAACTATTTTGTATAGCTTAGGTGTGGTGATGTGATTTTCCTCGTTAAAAACATTGATGAAGAACTTCCTCCTACCAAATCCCTACCAAGGAAAAGAGTACAGAATCGTATCACTTAGCTACTCAATCATAGTTACCTGGATTTTCTGTCTGGCTGGAGATGCATACATTAAACACATCAATGAGAGCTTCAGAATCCACATGGATCATCGTACGGATCTTCTTGGCTAGCTCGTTTGCCTTTAACCAGGTGATCCTTTCTTCTGGCTCATGTTCCTCTTATGGCTTAGATTCCAGATTTCCTCTTTAGAGCTAGCCACAATCATATCATTCTCTCCCTTTTGAATAGGGTTTGTTCTCAAATCTTTATCTGCAACATAAGGGATCAAGTCAGAAACATTGAATGAACTTGAAGTTTGATACTTCCCTTTTAAGTCGAGGTGGTATGCATTGTTGTTGATTCGTTGGACAGCTTCAAAATGTCCATCTACTCGCGGCATCAACTTGGACTTCTTCTCTTTGGGAAAACGGCATTTTTGAGATGTATCTAAACGAGATCTCATACTTCGAAGACTATCTCCTCGTGGCCTTTGTTGGCGTGTTTCTCATACAATTTGATATTCTTCTCTATATTCTACTTTGCTTTGGCATATATCTTTCGAATTTCTTCAGCTTTCTTCTTGCCGTCTACACTGCATCTTTCACTTAAAGGCAAAAGGATCAAGTCTAAAGGTGACTGCGGATTAAACCCATACACAATCTCAAGAAAAGAAAATAAATTTGAGGTTAGCGTGGTTATATGCGAACTTGATATGTGGGAGAAACTCTTTCCGTGACTTGAGATTACTTCTCACCATGGCCCATAAGAGAGTGGAAAGAGACCGGTTTATCACCTCGATTTTCCATCAGTCTAAGGATGACAAGTCGTGCCAAAGATAGCTTTGTTCCTAACATGGCCCATAGTGTGAGCCAGAAGTGACTTAGGAACTTAGTGTCTCGGTGAGAAACAATGACTTGAGGCATTCTATGTAATCTCAATACATCTAAAAAAATAGGTTGGCTACACCCACGACATCATCTGTCTTAAGGTTGGCTAAAAAGTGAGCCATCTTGATAATCATGTCAACAACTGCAAAAATGGAATCTCTACCATACCTGCTCGGAGGTATGCCAATTAAAAAATCCATTGAAATTTCTTTCCAAGGTTGAGAAGGGATATGTAGAGTAGTATACAAATTGTAATGTTGTACTTTACTCTTAGCCATCTTACAAACGACACACCTAGAACAAACCTTCTCTACATCTTTCTTCATGTTTGGCTAGTAAAAAATATCTTCTAGCCAAAGTAGAATTTTGGTTACGCCGAAGTGCCCATCTAAACCTCCTCCATGAGCCTCTCGGACAAGTAGTTCTCGAGATGAACCATTGGGAATGCATAGCCGATTGTTAAAGAAGAGATATCCATCATGTCTGTGATATTTCTCAAAGGAAAACTTAGTACACTTTGCATAACATTCTTTAAAATCAGAATCGGATTTATATGACTCCTTAATCATTTCAAATCCAATTAATTTTGAAGAAAGTACTGAGATTGGAGTGTAACTTCAGGACAATTCATAAGCTACTACCTTTTTCTTAGCTTCTTATACTTCATGACGTAGGGAAAAGTTTCTATGAAATCCATCCAGCAACAATTTCTTTTTTAGCTTTTGTTGTCTCTTGTAATAATTCAAAGAGTCATGGTTGGTGTGGATGACAAACTCTTTCGGCGATAGATAGTGCTACCACGTCTTGAGAGCTCGGACAAGCGCATAAAGTTCCTTGTCATAGGGGATAATTCAGAGTGGATCCACCTAGTTTCTCTCTCAAGTAAGCCATGAGCTTCTTATCTTGAGTCAAGACTGCACCTATGCCTACATCATAGGCATGACATTCAATTTCAAAGGTCTTAAGAAAACCAGGTACAGCCAATAAGGGAGAATTGATGAGCTTCTCTTTCAAGGCTTGGAAAGCCTTTTCTTGTGCATCTCCCTACTTGAACCCGTCATCCTTATTGATAACTTCAGTTAAAGACACGGCTATTGTGCTGAAGTCTTGGACAAAACGCCTGTAAAACCCGGCCAGACCGCGAAAGCTTCAAGCTTCGCGTACATTCTTTGGACTCAGTCAATCTTTAATGGCTTGAATATTATGTTCATCCACCTTTACGCCATATGCACTAAATACAAAACCTAATAAAATAACTTCGTTAATACAAAATGAGCACTTGGATCGATTAGAAAACAAGTTCTCGGCCTGTAAAACATCAAGAACATATTTAAATATGAAGTAATTGTTTGGCGAAACCCTTGCTATAGAAGAGGATATCATCGAAGTAAACCACCACGAATACTCCGATGAAATCTGTTCGAACGTAATTCATGAGTCGCATGAATGAGCTTGGCGCGTTTGTTAGGCTGAAAAAGCATGACTTGCTATTCTTAATGTCCATGTTTAGTCTTGAAAGCGTCTTCCATTCATCTCCCTCCTTCATGCGGATCTGATGATACCCACTCTTGAGACATATTTTGGTGAAGATAATTGATCCACATAGCTCATCCAACATGTCTTTTAGCCTCGGAATCGGATGCCTATACTTGATGTTGATATTGTTGATAAGTCTGTAGTCTACGCACATCCTCCAAGATCCGTCTTTCTTTGACACTAATAGTACTGGCATAACGTAGGAACTTAGACTCTCACGGATATGGCCTTTACTAACCAGCTCTTCTACTTGTTTTTGTAACTCCTTTGTCTCCACTAGATTAATGCGATAGGCATGTCTATTTTGTAAGGCTGATCCCAGCACGAAGTCAGTCTCATGTTCTATCCCTCGGATAGGTAGTAATCCGTGTGGAATCTCTTCGGGTAAAATATCACTATATTCATGCAAAAGCTCATACATACCACTAGGAAGCTCCTATGCATTGTTAGTACATACAAGGGAATCCTTGTACACAAACATAAAAGTAGTCATTTGAAGATCAAAGAGTTCAGAGAATTCACTGTGGTTTATGTATAAACTATTGGCGACTTTCTCCTTCTCTTTAAGCTTCATTTGAATCAGATCTTGGTAGATCTCACTAGGCGTAAGTGGTAGGAGGGTGATCTTGCGGCCATTGTGCTCAAATGAATGCTTGTTGGTGAAACCCTCATGTATCACCTTGCGGTTAGATTGCATGAGTCTTCCCAAGAGAACATGGCTTGATCACATCGGCAAGAAATCACATAAAACTTCATCTTCATATTTTTCGATTGTAAGTGTGATCTTGACTTGATGAGTCACAGTCAAAGCTCCTCCATCTTTGAGCCACTAAAGCTTGTAAGGCCTCAATGTGGAATGGTCTCAAGATTAAGCATTTGAACCATAACTTCCCTGGTAGCATTGGTGCAACTACCACCATCTATGATGAGACTACTACTTTGCCCTTGACGAAGCATCTAGTATGAAAAGATTTTTGTTTTGGCACGTTTCTTCAGGGTTATTCTAAACACTAAGTGTTCTTCTTGCCACCAGCATCTCTCCCACGACAGCTGCTTCCTCTTTTTTTTCTTGAACAAAGTTAGTCTCGGACTCCTTTTATGGCATGATTTCTCCATTGTCTCGTAATAGAAACACCTTCTCGTTTGGGCAATCTCTGGAGTAATGACCCATTCCTTGACATCGGAAGAACCTAGGGATGCTCAGTGATGTTCCACTTCTTGGTTTTAAATCGGTCCTTAAATTCTTCCTTAGTCACCATAATGGTTTTCTTGGGGTGTTTGGAGACATTCGACTTGTTGTTGGAGAAGTCTCTTGGCTTAGTGGTATTTGGCACAAAACTGGGCTTGGTATATCTCCTTTTGTTCTGAGCCTCAATCAACTCGGCCTTGTGCACCATCTTATCACTATCTTCATAACTTTGAAGCTCAAGCTTGTCTTGGAACTCAGGGTTGAGCCCACCTAAGAATCTCGACATTACCATGTCAACTCCTTCACTTAGATCAGCTCAGACAATAGAGTTTCAAGCTCTTGATTATAGTCACAGCATGACTTAGTTCCTTGCGCTAATCTTCTTAGCTTGCTGAGAATCTCTCTTTGGTAATAGGCCGGAACAAACTTCTTTCTCATTTGGACCAGGAGTTGGTCCCGATAAGCTTAGAATTTAATCCTAAAATTGTACTGCATAGAACATATCACTATAGCACAATAAATGGTCGAATCTACAGAGACCAAACAGCTCACATTTCAAATAAATATAAAATCAAGCTAAGACGAAATATTAAAATTTTTGTATTGAAATCAAAGCAATAATTAAATAAACGGTTGTAAACAATAAACTAAAGACATTAGGTAATAGGCAATCCACATGTAGTCAGGTTTAAAAGTCAGGTTATCATGCAAGGATTTTCTTTGCAAATAGTTCTCAACTCAAAAGATATAACCTAGACTAATCTCCTCCCGAAGTATTAATCCCTATATTCAAATTACTAAAGACAAACTCCCGCTGTATTTAGATAATTCAAATATGCATTACAGTTCAAATTTGGTAAGTTCATAAACCCGTAAGACAATACTCCCGCAAGCAAAGGCAATTATTCATCTAAATTAGGTCAGGTTTCTAAATCAAATCCCTTTGTATTTATCAACATATTATCAAGAAATAATTCATCAAGCTAATTCATGCATTCAGTTTGAATCTAGACTGAGAACATAACAAATTCAATCCCTTTATGAATAAACCTAACAAACAAACTTGATTTCCCTAAGAAAACCTAAAATATCAAAGAAGAACACATAATTAACTAGTAAAATAATTACAGATAACAAGGGTTCATAAATTATTCTCCAAACAAGGTTCATGAATGTCTTCTCCCTCAGTAAAAACTCAAAAGTTGTAAAAAAATGTAAAATAAAACCTAAGCCAAAAGGCTTTTATAGTGCAAAAAGGAAAATAATTAAAATAAGAGAAACTTGATAAACTTAAGGACTTGGTTGCAAAATTGGAAAATCTTCGTTCTTCTTCGGGTGGAGGGCTCGATCAATCTCCTTATGGATCGATTGATCTCTTTCTAAATATGCACGATTGATCTTCAAGATGCCCATCTGGTCTCTTTATCTGAAAACTTACAGGGGAAATGCCCGATTGGGCAGTGGAACACCCAATCGTGCACTTCTTTATCTTAAGTGCTCGATCGATCTCCTAAGTGCTTGATCGATTGCCTAAGTGCTCGATCGATCCTTTTTTCTGTAACCTGGCAATTTATTCTAATTTGCTCCAAAACGACCCGAACACTTAGAATCCTGAAAATATACCAAATTTGCAAGGAAAATGCTCAGAATAATGCAGAATAGCAGACATAAATACCCACTATTATGCATTAAAACCGAATAATATCAACTTTCCCAGGCTTAGATATTTTTTTATCCTCAAGTAAAGCAATATTAAATCTAGATAAGAGGTTTTAAAAGGAACACAAAGGAATTCACAGAACCTTATAAACCCCAAATATAGATGTCACAAACCAAAGACACTAATCCTAGAGAACCACTGCAAATGGATTGTTTACCACCACATAGCCAACAATATGCATTCTACTCTAAATCCTGAATCATTCAAACTATCAAATCATTTCAACCAGCTCATTAAATTCATTTTTGTAAATTGTGTGTTTTACTTATGAGGTATCGATCAGCGCGCTCGAGTATCTCTTCTATCAAAATGCCCATACCAAACAGAGCATCAAACGACTTCTGGTCCTGATCCTATTTCCCCTTTTCTCACTTTTCTTTTCTTTTCTTTTTTTTTCTCTCTTTTTTTAGCAGCCGGTTTTTCTGGGATTGACTACGAGTTTCTAGATCACGCTTTCAATCCTTTTTTTGTACCATTTTTTATTTTCTGAAGGGAGAGAGAGAAAGGACCCGGATCACATTGAAAGAACTTGTCGGTTTAACAAATCAGTGAAGAGAAAGATGCCTAGCTTTCATAGTATACCAACACCATAAGTAAGATAATTTATGATCAAATTAAGTTATAGCATAATTGAGCTAGAATCAAATTATCAACAATCCAAAAGATCAAAACTTTCAAAGACATATCATCAATCAATGGGGTTCCAATCCTAAGTCCAGCAGTTAATCTACGTCAGTAGTCAAATAGAGATTGAAACTAAACTCGCATTAGGTTAGTAGTCATCACAAATTCTGGTAAACTAGACTCATCTAATTTTAAAGGCTAAAAATTTGAAAATTTTTCACCAAAAGAGAAAACATCAAACATAGTTAGTAACACATAGACCTTCCCCTAGACATACTTCACACCATAAATGAGTCTAAAACATAAAAATAAGAAAAAGACACATAAGTTCTAGGTGAAAAGGAAAATACTACAATGAATCTCAAACTCTCTGAATCTGAAAGGTGACCGGAACCATCTCCAACCTCGCGTTGCTCGGCAAACTCCATCTCGTCCTCACTATGATGTTTTGGTGGGCGGAAGCCAAAAGAAACCATCCACAAAATTCACTACGTCAACCCATTGTTGCGATATTTTGAATCCATACTCCACTCCATATTCTCCCCAAGTGTCATGTCATCTCAGTGCGGTGGTAGAACGTATGCATCGTAATCTGCAAAGGCTTCAGTATTGGGACTAGGAGCTCTGGCTTGCTGCTGACTAAGGCGTCTACGGCCCGAAGGTCTCAAGACGGCAGGAGCAGCAGCTGGGGCGTTGCGTAAGTGGTGAGGACTCGGTAGAAAACCTACGTTAGCCAAAGACATGATGCTGGTCAACTAAGTCTTCAGAATTTCGATCTCATATATATGACCCTCCATGTTCTCAAAAATATAGTCGTGATACCGTTTTGTGTTTGCCATGTACTGCTCATCCACTTGGTTTATCTTTGGCTCGGGACAGAAATGCTCAAGTGGAATACCGGCAGCGTGTAAAACCGGGGTAACTAGACTAACCACTATCTCCGTCCTCTTGGGATTCTTCAATGCTTGAAAGTTCCTCTCACTCAAAACCTAAGAAAACAACCAACCAATGTTGGCATCATGAGTATGACGATTCTGGTCTACCTCATAGGTGGTCAACGTGAAACGACTAAGAGCATAATGGAGAAGCTCTAGATCATGGTTGCAAGTGGAAGCAGACTCTTTATTCTCATAGCAGAGGTTTCGAAGGATCTTCACTGTAATTCAGATAGCGGAATTACAGATCAATTNAAAGATGGGACCAATATTGACCATAGGGATCTTGTAAATCTTCCCATACAAAGGAACTATACCTCTGTCTCAGATAGAAGAGGTTTCTTAGGATCCTCGCTAACGATGCGGAAAGATTCCAAGAATTCACGAGCTATATCCTTGTGAAGTAGGTATGTCTGAAAAGGGAATTCACTGAGACCCATAACGGCAAACAACGCTTGCACCTCTTCATCAACTCCAAAATCTCGAAAATTGAAAGGTCGGCGAAATGAGTAGGCTCAAATGTAGTCTTGAGCAAGGTGTTATAGAACATACCATCAAAATTATCCCATTTATCAGTTATCTTCCGAGTATTCCAAGAATTATGATTTTGTAACTCGATAACGGTAAAGTCGACAATGTTGTTTCGAAAAGGTATCCCAGCTGGTCTCGGCCAAGGAGTTTTCAGAAGCTTCGGATCAATCATTGGTTCGCTACTCAAGGAGACACCTTTTTGTTTCTCAACGGCAGTATGTGTCTTTGTTTTCTTAGCAGCAGGAGGTTCGGTAGAGTTAGAGCGTGTTGTTGTCGGTTCTTGCTGTTTTTGAGCTAGCGATCGAGTGGTGTTGGAAATAGGCGGTTGGTAGTCATCATTGTCCGACATGGTCCTGAAATGAAAATTCTCAAACTAGAAATGAGTTTCAGAACAATCCAACACCCATCAAGCAATGGTTTATCAATAAACAAGCAATGCTAACAAAAAGTTAACAAGAATTATTGACGTACAACTAGCAAGAATCAAGATACTTTAATGATGAACCAACCGAAACATGGATAGAATATCAAATCTAAGCAAGTCGTCAAAAGACATGGTCAATGGTGAGCAATGATTAAAAGCAATACTAACCTAAATTAGTAAGAAATCAAGTATAAGAACCATCAAAAAGACCAAAATTCAAGTGACAACAACTTAGAAAATCAAAGTGTGAGTCAAGGATTCCAAACCATCATTATGGAGCACACCATTAAGTTTCAAACCACTATTATAGTTCATTCATGCAAAATCAACCTCTCAAATTCAGATTTCTACTAAGAACCTAAATCTCAAAATCAAAATCAAACAATCTCAATCTAACTCTATGAAATCATCATGCATTAGTCACTTAAGTGCGAAAGAGAGTATAAAGGCTTCCTAGATAGACATTCCAATAGCTTAAATCAATGAAATCAAATTAACCCATAGGTGCCCTAATTTTCGGACCAAAAAGTGGTGAAATTGAGTTCACACCTTGATGAAACGAGATGAGGTGTATAGAACTGAAAAAGGCTTAAAAAACCGAGGGGATTAAAGTCATAAAACATGAAAATCAATTGAGATTTAAGGAAGATGAAAGTTAGGAGAGTTGAGAGAATTTTGGTTGTTTGGAGTTTTGGAGAAGAAAACAATGATGATTCTCCAAGAAATCGTGCATTGGTAGGGGGAAAAAGGGAAGAGCCGGTTTATTTTAAGTGATAACTGGTTTAAATTGAAAAAATCCGGTTAAAATCAAGGCATAATCAGTTTACCAGAATGAGTGCCCGATCGATCGTAGTAGTGCCCGATCGAGTGCTTGTTTCGTATTTTTCCACGGAGAACTGCCCGATCAAGAGCTATGTTGCCCGATCGTGCAGCTTGCTCGGAGGTAGAATTGACATGAATTAACCCGATCGATCGTCTCTGTTGCCCGATCATGCATACCATCCAAAACTTTCTAAGAATGAATGACCGATCGTGCGCCTAGTTGCCCAATTGTGCAGTCATCCTGGAAGAAACTATTAGAGGTAGAGCCCAATCGATCTCCAACTTGTCCGATCGATACCTTTTCCTGCAGTTTATGAAACTATTCATGAGACTACTAAGGCATACAAAATTCAAAACTAAAAATTAGTATGTTAGTAAATAAGATAGGACTGATTCTAAAATATAATAAATAGCTAACTAGAACACCAAAATAGTGGGTTGCCTTCTATTCAGCGTTTTTTAATGTCATTAGCTTAACAGTACATACCTTTTGATAGAGGATGAATTAGCAAGAGGAATTTGATATTCCTCTGTAAGCTCTAAAGTAGCTAAATAAGGCTTTAGCCTTTGACCATTAACAATGAACTCATCGCCATTGCGGTTATACAAGACAACAGCTCCATAAGGTCTTATCTCCCTAATGACAAATGGTCTAGACCACATAGATTTCAACTTACCAGGGAAAAGCTTCAGGCGAGAATTGTAGAGCAAAACCTTATCACCTTGTTGAAAATAACGGTGGATGATCTTCTTGTCATGTGCAGCTTTGGTCCATTCCTTGTAGATTTTTAAGTTTTCATATGCGATATGACATATTTCTTCTAACTCATGAAGTTATATGAGACGACTTTCTGATGCGGTCTTCATGTCAATGTTTAGCAACTTGACAGCCTAGCAGCTTTGTGCTCCAATTCTACAGGCAAGTGAAAAACTTTACCATATACAAGATTAAATGGAGTAGTACCTAAAAGGGTCTTGAATGCGGTTATGTAAGTCCAAAGAGCATCGTCTAGCTTCAAAGACCAATCCTTTCTACATCCATTCACCGTTTTCTACAAGATGGCTTTGATTTCTTTGTTAGAAACTTCTACCTATCCACTAGTCTAGGGATGATAAGGTGTAGCCACTTTGTGTTTGACTCCATGCTTCTTGAGCAAGTTGTCGAAAACATTATTGATGAAATGAGAGCCTCCATCGCTGATGACTATTCTAGGTACTCCAAATCTAGGAACACAGATTAAACACTTTTAGCACAACCTTAGAATCATTAGTGAGGCTATCAATTGCTTCAACCCACTTAGAAACATAATCAACATAAACAAGGATATAGATATTCTTATGAGACATAGGGAAAGGAACCATGATCTCAAGTCCCCACACATCATAAACCACTACTTATAAGATGAAATTTTGAGGCATCTCATTTCGTTTTGAGATGTTTCCTTGTCTTTGGCATGAGTTGCAGCAAGAGATGAAATCTTGTGTCCTAACACAATCCTATTTTTCACCATGAAGTGACAATTCTCCTAGTTGAGTACCAAGTGTTTCTCCTCACATCTCTGAAGAACCCTTCACAAATTAGCAAGACAGACATCAAAGGAAGATCAATACACAGAGAAATATTCCATGAATACTTCGATGATGTCTTCAATTAGATCAATGAAAATAGACATAATGTGCACTCTGAAAAGTCGTTGGAACATTGCACAGTCCAAAAGGCATACTGCAATATGCATAAATACCAAATGGACATGTAAATGTTGTCTTTTCCTGGTTATCTGGGTGAATACAAATCTGAAAGAAACCTGAATAACCATCTAAGAAACAGTAGTAAGGGTGATTAGCCAATCTCTCAAACATCTAGTTAATGAAAGGTAAAGGAAAATGATCCTTGTGAGTAGCATCATTTAATTTCCTATAATCAATTCACATTCTATGACTTGTAATAGTTCTAGTTGGAATCAACTCATCCTTGTAATTTTTAACAATTGTTATACCCCTTTTCTAAGGAACAACATGCACATGACTAACCCAATTAATTTATGAAATAGGGTAGTATTACCTACATCTAGAAGTTTTATTATCTCTTTCTTAACTACATCTTTCAAATTAGGATTTAAACGTCCTTGATTTTCTATGGAAGTCTTAGATTCATCTTCTAAATGTATCCAATGCATGCACAAATATGGTAAAATCCCTGTGATATCATCTAAAGTATAACCAGAGCTCTAGGATACTTTCTCAATTGAAATAAAAGCAAGGCGGTCTCTACATTATTCAGATCAGCATTCACAATCACATGATATGTAGAATTAGGACCTAGAAATGCGTACATGAGCCCTGCTGGGATAGTTTTAAGTTCCAGCGTTGGGGCTTTTAGATCGATCCATGGATCATCAAGAGGTGCAAGGTACTGTTTAGATGGAGACTTAGCAGGTGTCTCCACTAATGCCACATAATCAGTCATCTCCTCAATTCATCTACTATGGTCAAGCATCTTCGTGAAACCTGTAACATCATCACTAAGGGAAAAATGCACATCAGTAGCATTAGTCAAAGAAATCTCTAAGAGATCATCAAATAAGAAGTCATCAGCAACTTCCTCTACAGCTTCAACAATGGTATCGATCCAAAAGGACTTGGAATCTATAGACGGTTTCTTCAAAACCTCTTGTAAATTAATCTTCATTACCATGTCTCCAAAGTGAAGATCGATCTTGCCTTTCTTCACATCTATGATTGCTCCAGCTATAGCCAAAAAGGGTCTTCCCAAGTTGAGAGGATCTTTAGGTTCTTCTCCAAGCTACAGAATCACAAAATAGGTTGGTACAAAAAATTTTCCAATCTTGACATGTAGGTCCTCTAAAACTCCAACATGGTACTTCACAGAACGACCAGCAAGAAAAAAAACTACCACGGAGAAAGGCATGATATTCACACTAGAGCCCAAATCATAGAGAGATCTGGCAAACGTGATATCTCCAATCTTAACTGATAGAAAAAAATACCTAGATCTCCAAGCTTCTTAAGCATTCGAATTTTTAGAAAAAACCTACATTCCTCAGTAATCATCATTGCGCCTTCTTCTAATGTAAGCTTGCTTGTAACCATGCTTTTGATATACTTCTTTAGGGATGGAATCATTAGACATGCATAATAGAATATGAGTCTCACACACAATTCCTTGATGATCTCCTTGCAATTTGCATCCTCTAAGTCTTTTTAGGAAGTTTTGGGTTTCCCTCGGTACCTTGGGTTTGTAGACTCTAGGAGGAATATGGTATGTTTCAGAGGAAGGATCGATTGATCTCTTAGGGATCAATCAATCTCTTTTCTATTTCGAATCCAATAACGTACGCTCGATCGGGCAAGGAGTGCCCGATGAGGCTCTTTTTATTCAGAATTTTCCCCGACAAAAGGGATCGATCAGGCGTCAGAAGTGCCCGATCGATCAATTTCCCCTGGAATTTTTTCATTTCACTACTCGATCGGGCAAAGAGTGCCTAATCGATCTCCTCCTCCAAAAACCTTTTACTCGATCGTGCATGGAGTGCTCGATCGTGCATGTGCCTCTGAATCTTTTTCAAACTTCTCCAAATCTGCATCATGCTCAAATTCATCCAAATATTCAACCAATCTTTCCATTAACTGATCTTTTCCATTGTTATTATGTAGAGATTTACCACTTCTCAGCGTTATAGCATTCACATACTCCAATTTCTTTGGATTAGCATAAGATTTCCCAGGAAGAAACCCAAGCGATATGCTTCAGCAGTTTGAGCAATTAGAGTGCCGAGATGTTTACATGTGTAGAGAGTGCTTCAAATTTCTGATTCAATTCCTTAACTTCTCTTTGGGACTTTTGTTGTCTGTCCAAAAGCTGTTTAAACATCATCTCAATCAAATTTCCTTGCGGAGCTTGAGTTGGAGGTGCTTGTTGAAAGACGAGCTGAGATGCTTATTGAAAACCGCCTGAACTAAAGTTCTACACATAGTTCTTGTTCTGATTTCCTTGGAAACTACCACCTCCGTGGTTCTGAACAAACTGCTTACCAGATTTTTGCACACATGGTTTTTGTTGGGTTGGGTAAACCTGGTCCTGAGAGTTTTCCACATTATTACTCCTCCAAGAAAGATTGGGGTGAGTTTTGTTAAAACTTGAATTATAGCCCTGATTGTATACTCTTTGGACTTGGCTATCGATATACCTCACTTCTTCTTCAACAACATTTGTTTCTTGCTCTTGGAATGCAAAGCAAGCACCTTTTGAATCATCAACAAAACTCACATGTTTCTGGTTCTGGTTCTTTCAGAGTTGAGTAACATTCCTCTCATCTCTGAAACTTGTCCCTTCACTTCTGGAAGTTCAGAGTTGTCAGATATAGTCCCCTTAGTTCTTCTATCAAAGTGTGGACAATGATTTTTGTTGCTAAGTTCTCTATCAAACGATAGGCATCTGCGATAAATTTAGTCATAAAATCACTATCACTCGCTATATCTAAGGACAGCTGGTATTCTGGTCAACTCCCCTGTAGAAAGTGTTGAAGAGACTTACATCTGAGAAACCATGATGTGGGTAGTCACGAAGATGCTTCTTGAACCGTTCCAAGTCTTTCTAGAATGATTCCACTGGACTTTGCATAAATCCTGTGATCTTGTTCCTTAATGTGTTGGTCCTAGTATTGATGATGAAGTGGTTGAGAAACTTGGCTTTGCAGTCATCCCAAGTTATAATAGAATCAGCAGGTAGAGATTTCAACCAGCGAAGTGCTTTCTCAGCTAGAGAATGACGGAACAGGCTGCAGTGCATAAAATCGTGTGATACCCCCATTAAGCTTGGTAGTGCTGCAGATGTCTTCAAAGTTGTAATTTGATCCATGGTATGATCATTTGGTAAATCACTAAACTAGTTGTTACAGATCATCTAGATGAGATGAATGGGAAACTGGTACTCACTTCGCTGAGGTTTGATAGGATTCCTTTTAGCGTAGAATTCTTCAGGTTTGTTGAAAAAACAACCTAGAGGGTGATTCTGAGGGTGTCGTTGATTAGAAACTTTGTCCGGATCTCCATACAAGATAGAGTTTCTTGCATCGATATATTGAGGAAATTGGTTCACCGGTGGTATTTGGTTGCCATAAGCTCTTAAATGGCCTTGTGGCACTTGATTGCCGATAACTCCCCATCCTGCTGGTTGGATCATCAGTTTATTGAGTCTAGGAGGAGGTGGATCGATTTGACCTTCGGGATCGACCGGATTATTGAGATTGACGTTATCACCCATTGAGTTAGATGAGCTTGCGTCTTTCCCAGCTTTCCGGTTTGAACGTTCTAACTTTGCGAGTTCTACGTTACTAAGGCTGAGCAATTCAGAGGATTTGTCAGATCTTCTGATCATGCACATGTAAAACAAAAACATGAAGAAAGAACGAGATGAGTATTGTAAAATAAAATCTTAGACTAGATTCTAAATAAAACTTAAAAAGAACTACTGGTCCACAACAACGACGCCAAAACTGATAAACTTAGAATTTAATCCTAAAACTATATTGCAGAGAAAAGAGCACCACAGTAAATGGTCGAATCCAGACCAGAAAACACACATTTTAGTTAATCTCAAATCAAGCTAAGATGGAATATTAAGATTTTTGTATGGAAATCAAAGCAATAATTAAATAAACGGTTGTAAACAATAAGCTAAAGATGTGAGACAATAGGCAATCTACATGTAGTCAGGTTTAAAATTCAGGTTATCATGCAAGGAGTTTCTTTGAAAATAGTTCTCAACTCAAAAGACATAAGCTATACTAATCTCCTTCCAAAGTATTAATCCCTAGATTCAAAGAACTAAAGACAAATTCCATCGTATTTAGATAATTCAAATATGCATTACAATTCAGATTTTAACGCCTAAGACAATACTCCCGCAAGCAAAGGAATTTACTCATCTAGATTAGGTCAGGTTTCTAAATAAAATCTCTTTGTATTTATCAACATATTATCAAGAACTAGGTGATCAAGGTAATTCATGCATTAAGTTTGAATATAGACCGAGAACCTAACAAATTCATTCCCTTTGTGAATAAACCTAACAATCAAACCTGATTTCCTTGGAAAAACCTAAAACCTGACTACTGAACTACTTAGACATTGCAAAGCAAACACACAAAAATATCAAAGAAGAACACATAACTAAACTAGTAAAATAATTAGCGATAACAAGGGTTCAAAAATTCAACTCCAAATATAAGGTTCAAGAATCTCTTCTCTCTTAGTAAAAGCTCAAAAACTGTAAAAAAGCGTAAAATAAAAGCTAAGCGAAAAGGCTTTTATAGTGCAAAAAGGAAAATAATCAAAATAAGGGAAAATTGATAACCATGAAAACTTGAGTGAAAAATTGGAAAATATTCATTCTTCTTTGGGTGGAGATATCGATTGATCTCCCTAGGGATCAATCGATCTTTTTCTAAATTTGCACGATCGATCTTCAAGATACCTGGTCGATCTCTTTATCTGAAAACTTATAGGGGGAATGCCCGATCGGGTACTGGAGCGCCCGATCATGCACTTCTTTATCTTTAGTGTTTGATCGATCATTTCTTCTGTAACCTGGCAATTTATTCTGAATTGTTCTTAAAAGCATCATTTGCTCAAAAACGACTCGAACACTTAGAATCTTGAAAATATACCAAATTTTCAAGAAAAATGCTCCGAATAATGCAGAATAGCATACATTAATGCCCACTATTATGCATTAAAATCGAGTAATATCAGGTCCCATGAGGATATAGGCGGCTCATGTAGACGATCCCTTGTGATACCTAGTTTTTCCCACCAAAGCAATGCATAGTCGCTGAATTCGGAGATAGTGATCTTAACCTTTTTTTATTTCATAAGTGCCTTGGCACAAAAAATTTGACTAGATCTTCCTTTTCGAGTCAGGATAAGCTTCGGGATCGTTTGTTCCATAGAAGGTGGGGAAGTTGATCTTGATATACTTAAGTTGTTGATAATCCAGATGTCCATGCTCTCGGCCTCTAGCTCTGATTGTGCTTCTACGGCTATGTTCTGAAACATCTCTATCCTCGTAATATTCATGGTTAGTGTCTACTAATATTCGATGTCTAGCAATGTGCTCTTCTCTATGATGTGGACGTTTTTGATGTCTTTGAACCCTATCTGAACCAGTTGGATTATCTCTTTTTGGCCTTCTAGAGGGTCCTCCAATATGTACTTTTCCCTTAGCCATTCGATAGCCTCAGAAGGAGTTGGAGTATGAGAATAATCCTCTTCGTTTGAGCTATGATCTTTAAGAAGATCTCTCATCTTGGTTTGGACCTTCTCATTGAGTTGATCGACTTGTTGAGTGAGTTGAGCTACGAAAGCTTGTATAGATTCCTTGATTTGTTGAGCCATCATGTGGTTTAAGGTTTCCATGGCCTCGACTAAAAGCTTCATGGTACTTGAATTACCAGAAGCACCTCAAAAGTAATTCGTTCAAAAAAAAAATCACAAACCAAAAACATTCATATGGAAGATCCTATTTAGTTATGGGAGTTCTCAATTTTCTAGGCGATATAAAAACTAATGCATCTAAAACTTATAGTTCAAATTAACAACCTAAACAATTTAAAATAAAGGCTTGACAATTCAGTTTCGGTCCTAGGGTTTATGCGACACAAAATTTCTAGGGTTTTTGCGATGAAAATAAAAAAATAAAGTATAGAGTTAGGGTTTGAGAATCACTCAGCCTTCGGTTCAAAGTTAGCTCTGATACCACCTGATACGATCTGACAACGCTAACTCCGACCAAAGGTTAGGTGGTTGAGTCTACTGGGTTCAAACTAGAGGTTTCTTGGCCGAGAAGGCTCGTCGGGTGGCTAGGGTGATACATCGGATGGTGGGGTGTTTCTGTCGGGACAGTTGGGTGGCTCGGGTTTACTATCATGCTGCTCCTTTGGCTCGGGTCTACGGTTCCGCAGTCTCGGCCACTGTTGCAGCTGCTAAGCCTAGAACAACTTTCTGATCCGGTAAGGTGATGTGGCTACTTCTGCGTGTCTTGATGATGCAGCGACTGGATGATGCAGACGATGCGGCATAATGATGCAGAACATCGATGGAGACGGATGATGGCTCGATGGAACGATGCGATGAAGGGTAACGACTCGGCCAAGAAGCGGATTTCTTGAGCCGATGGTTTGTAGAATTTCTTGTAAGATTAGAAGTTGTAAGAAACTCATATTTCTCAAATTGACGAGTGTATAACTTGCATACACAAAAGCGTTTCTCAGATAATCATTCACTAAGTTAAAAAGAAATAAAGATTTTAGCCTATATAGGTGACAAGGCACATGAGCTTTAGGGCACTCGACATAGCCCAACACAACATGTAGTTTCTAAATAAAAAACAACTAGACGTCTAAAAATAATGAAAAACAACTAAACGTCTACAAATAATGAATAACAACAAAACGTTATATTCGGTAAGAGCCATGGAAGTGTCTAAGACACTTGGGTGAGGTAACTATTATGTATATCTTAGGCATAGTAATGTGATTTGTCTTGTTAAAAACTTTGATGAAGAACCTCCTCCTACCAAATCTCCACCAAGGAAAAGAGTGCATAATCACATCACTTAGCTACTCAATCATAGTTACCTGATTCTTCTGTCTTGCTGGAGATCAACACGTTGAACACAACCATGGGAGCTTTGGAATCCGCATGGATCATTGTATGGATCTTCTTGGCTAGCTCCTTTCCCTTAGACCGTGTGATCATTTCTTCTGGCTCAAGTTCCTCTTCTTTCTCTTCTGATCTATAAATATCTTGTCGAACAAGTAAAATTTTATTTAACAAAAATACTGATGTCATTAGAATGATTTGGATCCTCATTCTTCCTGGTCGACAAAAGAAAATCTCCCAGATATTCTGCTCATTATGATTAAGGTTCTAATAAATTTAAGAGTACTTTTGCAAAATAGGTAGTTTAACGAAGCAATATTGGTGTTTAGATACATTATAATATGTAATTAGTGATTTATGTGTTTTTGGTATGCTCACATTATTTATACCTAAATTGCCCTTAATTAATATTTAATGATTTCATATAATCGTTTTTAATTGGTCTTAATTATTATTTAGGTTTCCTTTAATTGATTTTGTGCATAATGAGAATTAATGTACTATTTCCTTTAATTAAAAATAGCATGAAAAAATTAAGGAAACATAATAAATAAATTTTAAATTATGAAACTATATATTTATTTCACTGTTCTTTTACCTCTCCATTATAAAAAAGGAAACTAATATGATATTTTCGTAAGTCTAGTTTGCTACTTTGGGTGAATTGATGACGTGAATGACCATCTATAAATATAGTTGTGAATAATCTTTACGAATGAATCATGTGAATGATGAATAAGACATGTGAGTGATAAGTAGTACACAGACACATTGCATAACATTCATGGGGTTTATACATTGCTTTCGTGAACGAATATTTAAACTTGTGAAGGATGATTGAATCTTTTCATGAGTGTTATTATTAGAAGGACCGTGAATTTTGAGAACAATTCATAGTACTTATGAATAGATATGTGACTCCATGAATATTTTAAGAATATTCCAACAATTTATAAGAAAACAAAAATATGCAAGTTATAACATGTTTAACATTGTTTTTAGTTGCCAAACACAACAAGTGAAAATATGCAACATGATCAATATCATCACCACTAAAATGAACATTGTTAACATCGTCGATCTAAAGTAACCATAATTGTAGAGATGTTTTCTCTTTGTTTTGAACAACAGTCTGTTACTTTGTCAAAATGATTTTATTCCGTCAATCATGGCCGGATAGATGTCGGAGATTGTATCCCATGAGATCCTCTCTTCTAAAGCTGCCTAATCAGACCTAGCAATTTGTCAATATCTTTATGAAGATTATACGTTTTGATTTTCTGAGATTCAGTGTTAATCTCCATGGCCAGTTTAAGGTAAGTCCGAAATCATCCAATGATTTCCAGTACAGATTTATATCTCATGCAATTACAGAAGGAGATCAGCAGAAATCTCATTTTCCGTTCTACTGTAAAGGATACAAGCTATTTATCTTGGCGTTAAAAAGGTTTTATTCTCACCACAATTGTACCCCCCCCCACTACTGAAAAGGGATTCATAAGGCCAAGTAGCTCGCCTTGGGGATCGCCTATCCTGTTTGTAAAGAAGAAAGATGGAAGTTTCAGGATGTGCATCGACTATTGAGGATTGAATCGGGTGACTGTTAAGAACTAGTACTCATTGCCTCAGATAGATGAGTTGTTGGATCAACTCAAAGGTGCCACCTGTTTTTCCAAGATTGACTTGGCTTCGGGATATCATCAAATACCGATAGACCCAAGTGATCTGCGGAAAACAGTATTCCACACAAGGTATGGGCATTACGAATTTGTTGTGATGCCCTTTGGGCTAACAAATGCCCCAGCTGCATTCATGAAGATGATGAATTGGATCTTTCGGGAATACTTGGATGAATTTGTGATTATCTTCATATATGATATTCTAGTATACTTGAAGGATCAAGAAAAGCATCAAGGTCACTTGAAGGCCGTTATGGAAAAGTTGCGGGAACAGAAGCTTTATGACAAGTTAAGCAAGTGTAGCTTTTGGCAAAGGAGCATTGGGTTCTTGGGCCATATTGTCTCGAAAGAGGGAGTTTCTGTAGACCCAGAAAAGATCAGTGCGATCAAGACTTGGCCGAGACCCAAGAATGCCTTGGAAATCAGGAGTTTCCTCGGTTTGGCTGGCTATTACCGCAAGTTCGTAAAGGGATTTGCGAGTAAGGCCCAACCTTTGACCCGCTTGACAGGAAAAGATGTCAAGTATGTGTGGTCGGATCAATGTGAGGAAAGCTTCTCGAACCTTAAGGAGATGCTGACTAGTGCACCAATACTGGCTTTGCATGAGCCAGGCGAGCCATATGTGGTGTACACGGATGCTTCGATTTCAGGACTGGGTTGTGTGTTGATGCAAGGAGACAAGGTCATTGCCTATGCATCAAGACAGTTGCGCAAGCATGAAGGGAATTATCCCACTCATGACATGGAGATGGCTGCAGTTGTGTTCGCATTGAAAATATGGCGATCATACTTTTATGGAGCCAAGGTGCAAATTTTCACGGATCACAAAAGCTTTAAGTACATCTTCACCCAGTCTGAACTGAATCTTCGGCAAAGAAGGTGGATGGAGTTGGTGGCTGATTACGATCTGGACATAGCTTACCATCCGGGAAAAGCTAACTTGGTGGCTGATGCACTAAGTTGAAGGCGGGCAGATGTAAACGCTCAAAGGGAAACTGGCAAACTAGAGCAGATGGTCCGGAGTGTGCATCTTGATGCAATAATCGCGGACCAGGAGCCTTTAGGCTTAAGTGCTGCGGACAAGGCAGACTTGCTTACAAGGATTCGAATTTCCCAAGAAAGTGACAAGGACCTCAAGAAGGTTGTGGTAATGCGAAGACTGAGTATCAGACTTCGAATAATGGGACCATTGTAGTGAATGGTCGGGTTTGTGTGCCAAACGTGAAGGAACTTAAGGATGAAATCCTTAAGGAAGCCCATCAATCCAAATTCCCGATCCATCCAGGCATGAACAAGATGTACTAGGACCTAAAGGGGTATTATCATTGGGTTGGGATGAAAAGGGATGTGGCTGCTTGGGTATCAAAGTGTTCATCCTGCCAACTGATCAAGGCAGAACATCAAGTTCCAAGCGGCTTGATGCAAAACCTACCCATTCCAGAGTGGAAGTGGGATCATGTTACAATGGACTTTGTAATGGGTTTTCCAAGGACTAAGTCCAAGCGAGATGCGATTTGGGTGGTGGTGGACAGATTGACTAAATCTTCCCATTTCATAGCCATCAAGAAAACCGATGGTGCCGAAGTGATTGCTGGCAAGTATATTAATGAGATCGTAAGGCTTCATGAAATTCCAGCAAGCATTGTTTCGAACAGAGATTTGAAATTCACATCTCACTTCTGGAAGGCTTTTCAAAAAGCCTTAGGAACGAGATTGAACATGAGTACAACATATCACCCGCAAACAGATGGGCAGTCGGAAAGGACTATCC
>OVBE01001247.1:0-38416 GCA_900406425.1 Iberis pinnata | reverse complement strand
TTAAGTAGATTAAAAAATTATTTAAATCATATATATATATATATATATATATATATATATAATTAGGAAGTTTTTTCTCATCTTAAGATGTCAACCTCATCAAAAAATATTAAAAAATTAAGTTAATTCATATTCTATTTTTCGTATAAAGATATTAAATGGCTGAATTAACTCAAATATTATCATTATATTCAGTTATAAGAAAACTAGAATAAAAAAAATTTAAGAAGTTAGAATTATATGTGATGATCATTAGATAAAACATAATAGCGAAAAATTTATATTAATATATGAAAATATATTATCATTAAGAAAAATTATAACTAATTATAAAAATCTATTTAAACTTAAAAGTATATTAAAATTTAATATCTTATGAGAACTTATAACATAAATGAAATGTAGTTACTATAATGAAACTAAATTCATATAAGTATTATTAGTTAAATATAAACAAATCTGGTAATATGTTGAATGATTTTAACAATAGTATTAGACCTATTTTTCTAAAATATGAATGGTGTGTGTAAATAAATGATAAATACCGATACATGAATGATGACCTATATACTCATTAAGACAAAAATACACATTTCCAACCAATAACATAGAGTACCATTTTTTTGTTCACAAACATATAGTACTCTGTACTATATTACAAACTAAAAAGGAAAATGTTCAATTTACTAAAATTTCATAAACAAATAGATATTTCACAATCTTTTATATCAAATAATATTATCAATAACATTAGTTAAATGACTTGTTAAGAGAAAAAGTTGAATTGTAATCATGCATGTTCTTTGGAATGAAATTATTAAATATTATGGTATATAACAACTCTAATATGTATATACACAATAGATTTTTGAATTATATATAAATGAAACTATAGCAAATATAAAACTTAACTATATAAAAAATATTTAAAAAGCTATAAATAGAAATATATTATACTATTAGAAACCATGAACTGTGCGGAACAATTTCTATTAGTAAAAAAGAGTCAAAAACGATAACTTATATAATAGCCTATTCATTCATATCTTAGATCATACATATTATTGTTTTTTTTGTTTTAATATATGTTTAAAAATGTCCTAAATTACAACTGAAAAATTTGTTCTAAAATTACTATTACATGTTATTTTTTATTTTATTTTTAAAACTTAAATATTTGAGTTTGTAATTATTATTTTAGGTGTATGATTACAATGTAGTGATTAAATTCATTTTTGGGCTCAAAGGTTAATCTTATAAAAAGTTTATAATATAATACTTTGTTTCATACTTTTTCAAGATTGTTTTAAAGTTTAAATATTAAAACAAAATTGAATTTCAAAATTCAAAATTTAAGGTTTAAAATTAATATTATGGTATTTTTAGAAAATGAAGTTTGTCGTAATATTTTTTTAATGTCTAAATATAATGTTTTGAATATTATCATTGTATAATTCTTATTAGAAATTTTATCAAATAACTTTTACTTTGTAAATTTGCCTCAAACCCTACAAAATTTGGCACGACACTGTTTCTTAAATTCCAACGAAGAAACAATATGATTTATAAAAAAATAAGGTTTTCATTATTCTATTGGTTCACATGTCGTTCACTTTGTAGATAAAAAATGAACAACTCAAATAAATTTCCATAACCGATGAAAATGCATGTATTTGGCCTAGATTAAACTTCTGCCTCAGCTCCTTCGACACATGATAAAATGCCTTGCACACAAATACTTTCAGGTGATAGTAGGAGATATCTTTTCCTGAACATTTCTTCTCTGGAATTTGAAGCTTTAATGGACTTGAGGGTGAATTGTTTATTAGGTAGCAAGCTATCAACACAGATTTTCCTTGTAATGGCTTTGGTAATTTAGCCATACTAAGTATACATCATACTTTCTCCAGATTAGTTTGATTCATTCTTTATACTACATCGTTGTGTTGGGGTCCATGAGATCGACATCTCATACATGATTCCATGATGATCACAATATGTTGAAAATTCCCTTGAAGTATATTTTCACCCATCGTCGCAACAAAAATACTTCAAGTTCTTCCATGCATTTTTTTCTACCACGGCTCGAAGTAATTTAAAGAGATAAAAAACTTAGTCTTTTGTTTTGAGACAATTTGCCCCTACCTTTCGTGATGCATCATTAGTGAATGTCACGAAGTATCTACTTCCACCAAGTGAATCTACTTCAATGGGTCACATACGTTAAAGCGAACAAGGATAAGTAACTCAAAACAATTATTTTTGATAGAACTGAAGGATACTTGGTGTTGTTTTCCAAATAGACAATACTCGCATGGATCCAATGCAACATCCTTGTTAATAGAGATGATTCCTTCTTTTCAAGAGTTCTCAAAATTGTTATGCTCATATGGCCCAATCCATTGTACCAGAAGAGTTTTAACATAAGTGTACTTCTATCGTTGGTTCTTATGTGCATACCACCAACACCAAAATATTAACTTTTGTTTCCCATTTTTGTAGCACCAATTTATAAATCATGAATAGATCCCTCGAGGGAATAGCATGAAATAATGTGGTGGTATCAATCACCTACTCAATGTCATGATGTTCTACGTATAAACGTGCTTATTCTCTTTATTTTATTTAGAGGACTACCTTCATTGACATAGACATTTAACTCATTTGTGCTTGGTCCCAAAGAAATTTCCGGTAGTCCATTGAATTGATCAACAAATTTTCCCTTTTCTAGAGATCTTTCTCTCTTTTAAGATCTTTCTCGAATTTGACCTTGACCTCGACGTATACCTTGGCCTCTTCCTCTACCGCCCCCACTTTTTGTTATGTTATGGGATGAGGGCATATGACTGATTCTCCTTTACTTATTTCCTACGGGTCATCTTATTTAGTAGGGCGTTTGTCTTCATAGTCATACTACCACATGGAGTAGAGTCATTGAGGGTGATGACCAGTGTTTCCCAGTTATCTAGTAGAAAGCTCAGAAGCAAGATACCTTGATCTTCATCTTTTAGGTTCCATCTAACATCATCTAGTTGGTTTATGAGGTCAAACTGACTCATATGGTCAGTAATTGAGTTATCATTTTGTAGCTTATAATTTAGCAACCTCCGTAGCAACAACGTTTTACTGTGAACTATTTTGGCTTGGTACGTTCCTTCAACCTTTTTTCCTAATTTGTACGCCTCTTTTTTTTGTGAGACATGGTGAATCACGCTATGGCCAATTCATTTTCGAATTTGGGCTACCGTCTTCTTGTTCATCTATTCCATTATTCGTCAAATATATTTTCCGGCTTCCCTCATTTACTCTTTATATGTTTCACTAAATCATTTATATTTAGAAAATCTTCCCTGTGTGATCTCTACATATTGTAATTTATGGATATTAGTGGAATCATCATCTCCAAGTGTTGAAGATCCCATTTAGAAACTGGAAAATTTGTGTGTAATTTGGAAAAACAAACAACACAGTTGCGTCGGGAATGCTTGTAGATGATAAAAACATAACTTTGAGAAGCTTTGGATAAAATATGTTATTACCTAAACATTTGAAGGATTAATTGAAATTTAAAAGAAAATATTAAAAGTGCATGATCCTCTTCAACCTCAGCCGTCTTCTTCACGAGGCTTTTGGTGTTTTTATTTTCCTTTTTACGTCTCTGCAACTTGCTGCAGCAGAGATTATAGTTTTGCTAGTTGAACATTTCAAATTTCTCTCCTTTACGATACATACCTGACCGTTAAAATAAAATTCGATTTTGAGAAACTAAAATAAATATGAATTTTAGAATGATCACTGAAACACTCAACCTCGCTTTAATACCACTTGTTGTGATTGAAAAACTATTCTATTAATTAAAAAAATAAAATTAAAATAGGAGAAGTACCTCTCACACTCCACTATTAAAAAAAATCAAACCGACACCAATATTATGTTTTTTCTTTCTATTTTTCGTAATTTATTGTGTTTGAAGATAATTTAATCTCATTATAACTTATCTATGTATATAGATATAAGATAGTGTGAACTGAGGTATGAGTACAAGTTGGTAAATGTAGTTACCGTTTGGATGGACAGTAACAAAATAGTTGTGCGTGTTATTTTGAGTTTTAATACCATAATTCTATGATGGTCTTTTTCTTTTAACTAGGAGTTATCATGCGCATACACATGAGGTTCTTTTGTTATATAGTTTATTTTATATTTGTTATTAATAGTAGATTAAAAATTAGTGAATGAAAAATGCATTTTCTTAATTTTATGATTAATATTTTCATATTGGTGATCTCTTATTTGAAATTTTTTAACACAAGCAAACTTTATTCACGAAGTGAAATTGAGATAATGATGAATAATACTAAAAATAAGTATATGGGAAATTTATGTTCTTGGCTAGAATGTCTATTACTTGATTGATATTTCTTGATGTCCAAACAAATCTTATTTCTCTAAATCGATTTTCCTAATGAAGAATATCTTGTTTTCAATTTACCAACACAAAATGTTTGGATGAAGCTTGATTAAACATATCAAAAGCTTATTGACAATCACTTTCTATAATAAAATTTCGAAAACCTAGAGTCCAAGCATGTTGAATAGTAGCGAGAAGACATTGAAGTTCTGCTTCCAAAGGAAATGAAACACAATTTAAAACCGCCTGACCTGCACCAAGGAAGGAAGATAAATGATCTCAGAACATCCATCCCTCGAAGATCTGGTAGTGTTACCCCTGAAACTTCCATAAAAGTTTCATTTACTCTAGTTTGGTGGAGGAGGGATCCATGTTGATGTAGTCATTGATGGGTGTTTCAAAGACAGAGCTTCCTCTTACTGAATGTTAGATAAATGCTGAAGAAAGCCCCATTCCACATTAGCTGATAAAGCTAATCGGAGATCCTTGCGCCATGAATGTATGTGTGTTGATAAACAAAAACATTTTGATTTTTCCAAAGATGCCATAGAATCCAAACTGCTAAAGAGCCAAAGTTAGTAGTAGCATTATTTTGACCACTGATTAGATTGAAAATGTGTTGAATGTTAGTAGAAACCAAATTCGAAATGTAAAGAAGAACAAGGTAGGAAGACCCGATGCTCTCCAGACATTGCTTGCATGTTCACATTCAAAAAGAAATGTTGTGAAATTTCATCTTGCATTCCACATCATGTAAAATGTTAGACAGTGGAACATGACCGTGTAATAGATTTGATCGAGTGGCCAATGAATCCGTGAGAATGAGCCAAAGAAAATATATCAACTTAGATGGTAAAGGTTTTTTCCGGACTTTTCTCTTGATCTTAATATCACCTGGTGGTGGAACAAGAGGCTGTTGAGCCAACCATGAATGCGTTGGGAGCCAATATCCAGATTTTATAGAGTAGTTCTCATCATTTGAGTAATTCCAGCCCACTAAATATGGACAAGAAATCGATGGAATCTTCAAAGACAGAATGTAAGGAATGTCATCATGGTGAATAAATTGCACAAGGCGAGACACATTCCAAGTATGTGTAGGTGCATGAATCAGTTATGATACAAACATAAGAGATGTTGAGAAGCACTAAATAGTTGAGTAACTCGTGGTGGATTTGTGGGAAGCTATGGATCTGCCATATATGAATCTTAGATCCATCACCTACTACATATCGAAGCCCTGTTTTTAAAAGTCGTAAACCATTGTAAAGGGAACTCCATTCAAAAGAAGGTTGTGAGCCCAATGGTGCATGTAACAGTTTCGAATTAGCATAATACCACCCCTCTAAAGTTCTGGATAATAAACTTGATGGATTAAGGAAAATACGCCACACAGATTAGCTAAGAGGGCATCATTAAACAATGAAATCTCCCTAAAGCCTAAACCACATTCTTTCTTTGGAATACTCAGCATATGCCAAGAAAACCAATGCATACTTCGATGATTAAAAGAATTGTTCCCCCAATAATCTGAATATAGTTTATTAAGATCATCAATAATAGTGCGAGGAAGTTTGAAACAATTCATTGTGTAAATTGGTTTTGCTAGAGCCATTGATTTCATGAGAATTTTTCCCCCCCATAAGATAAATATTTTGTATTACGGCTTGAAATCCGGTCTTTAACCTTGTTGATGTATTGGAAAAGATCATGCTTATTTCTACCAAATCTTTGAGGCATACCAAGATAGATCCCAATTTTCTTTGAAGTACATATTCTAAGTAGTTAATGAATGTATGGTTGAGTATGTTATGAAACGTACTTCCCAAATGTGAGTACAGACGTTGATAAATTGATTTTTTGGCCTGAAGATTGTGTCACACAATGATAAAATTTGCATAAGAATTTGTGTTGATTTGCAATTTGCACGACAGAAGAATAAAGAGTCATCATTGAATAAGAAATGAGAGTTTAATTTTTTTTTTTTTTTGAAGTAATGTCTATTATATTTTTCAATAAAATATTAAAAATGAAGAAATTTTTATGTGATATTTATATAAATGAATCTTCATTTAGCATAATTTTTTGTATTGAGTCTCAATTTTATCACAAATTACATATTTTTTTTAAAAAATGCAAGTTATATGAATTCAATTTTTGAAAGAAGTTAGTACTTTCTCCACAATCATAATTTTTTAAATAAATGTTCATTTATATATAATATAATGAGATGTAATTTTTGAAAAGTAAAAATGTCCGTAACCCATACTTATAATTGCGATCATTGTTCTTTGTTTTAATATATAAAAAACTTGTTGTAATTTTTATGGAACCAGTTTCGCTGCCGTTTTGTGTATTCGTATATATGGATGGTTGATCATACATTGAGTTCAAATGTAATGTTGATATCTCAATATCTTAGTGTTCTCAGCTTCAATGCAATCTCTATTGAAACTATATTCAACATTAGTTATGGAGACCAAATCATAAGATTAAACTCTGACTCGTCCACTCTAAGATCTCATTCGAAATAAAAGCCGTCGTCAAGGTTCCGATGACAATATATTTAGAAAGTGTTACATCAACTACTACAAAAGTAGACTCTTAAAGTCATCATTACATGTATTCATTTCCTTCCCTATTCTTATATAATTTACTTTCTACCCTCTTTCTCTCTCTCTTGTCTTTTTTTGTGCCTAATATAAGAGTTCATATCAAATGTGTAAAAACTCACGAATCATTGTTCTTTCATTCCCCTTAACAATTCATAAATCTGTTTAATGCTCAAATCCATAATTAAAAAAATGAAGAAAAAAAACTCCACAAGATTCAAGCCTTAAACTCTTATCTTGAACTCCATTAAAGATAGCCATCAATTTAGGAACCATCTTCTCATGTTTCATCACAAACCTGTTCAAGAAAATCTGATTACTACTTGCTAAAACAGATGACATTGGAGGGATTTCTTTGATCGATCCTTTCGATATAAGAGCTTTAATAACATTACACCTTGGAACAATCCTCTTCTCCAAACTATATCCAAGAGCAGGAGGAACAACAACAATATCTTGTAATGACCAATTCATATCATTAACCAAAAACTTAATCTTCTTCTTCACACTCTCTGAAGATAAACCAATACAAGTAGGAAAACACTTAATCATCAACACAAACTCATCACCACTAAACCCAAGATCTCAAAAAGTTTCGACACAGTTTGTTATCTTCTCTTTCGAAGCTCGCATACATTCAGGACGTTTCTTCATAACCGAAATCACTTCTTCTTCCACTAAACCAAACTTCTTAAGTGATTCAAATGTTAAAGTTATCTTCTTTTCAGAGAATTTCAAAGAGTAAGGCCATTTGTTAAACATCTCCCATACATCATTCACATCAAAACCTAATCGTTTATAAACTTTAAAACTTATCTTCAATTGTTTTCTCACTCATCTCATAAACAACATGTAATGCTTGAACAAACCTTGAAGTAGTTGGATATCAAAACCCATTTCAACAACTTTCTTAACCGATTTTTCGAATTTCTCTTTTCCACATACAGGTTGGCTTCCTGAGATTAACAATGTGAATAGAAACCTTTAAGGAACTCCTAATTCTCTCTTATTCCTCTGCTTAACTGAAGGATTTGATAGCTTCTCAAGCTTAGAACTCTCATTGCCATTTTCTTCTTCTTGATCTTTGTCTTTTTGTATAATGTCTTTGATGAAATTAAAGTATGAGCTAGTAGCTTTTGCTCCTCTTTTAGCTAAGATTTTCGGAACTTTCAAAACAATATCAGTGAGCTCTAAGCTTGAAGCTTCTCTAGATTGTAGACTTTGAAGCTTAGGAAGAAGAGATTTTTTTGTAGAACTTGTTTCTTATTAATCTTATTAATCGACTTGATTTCTTAAACAGGTTTACAGCAGTATCAGTATATATGCACACAAACGTGATCTTAGGAATCTATACAAACCGTTATAAATATCTTAACAAACTAAATATCTAATAACAATATTTAGTTCCAATACTCCCTCTCAAGGTGGCATGTGAACACCCAACTTGGATAGTAGTGTATGATCCTTAGGCAAAGCTTTAGTCAACACATCAGCAAGCTGAACCGAAGTGGAGACATAATCAGTAACAAATATCTCTTCTTGAACCGCATCACGAACCACATGACTATCTGACTCGATATACTTAGTACGTTCGTGAAAAACCGGATTCGCCGCTATATGCATTGCTGCCTTATTATCACAAAACATTTGTCGACGCTTTAACATCAACACCCAATTCAACCAGCAACTTACGAATCCACTTAACCTCGCAAAGAGCTACCGCCATGGAACGATATTCCGCTTCAGCGGATGAATGCGATACCGTTTTCTGCTTCTTCGACTTCCAACTTATCGGAGAACCACCAAGTAAAAAACTATAAGCACTAAGAGACCGTTGAGTAAGAGGACAATAGGCCCAATCGAAATCACAATAAACCGACAAGGATAAAGAATCACTCGATGATAACATGATCCCTTGTCCCGGCGCACCCTTGACGTATCTAACAACTCGAAGAGCAGCCTCCCAATGCGCAATCTTTGGAGACTGCATAAACTGAGATAACAAGTTGATAGTGTAACTGAGATCGGGTCTAGTGTTGAGCAAATGAATTAAACGCCCAACCAAACGACAATAAGGCTGAGGATCATCAAGTGGACTGTCCACTAAGCCTAGCTGATGCTTCTGATCGATAGGTGTAGCAGCGGGCCGAGAGCCAAGCAGTTCGTACTCGGTAATTATATCCATCGCATATTTTCGCAGTGACAAGTAAATACCTTCAGGTCCTCTACTAACTTCAAGACCAAGGAAGTACTTCAACTTACCAAGATCTTTCATATGAAAACAAGATCCCAAATAAGTCTTAAAACATGAGAGCATAGTTGTATCATTGCCACATATGATCAGATCATCTACATATATAAGCACCTTAAGTTGTACACCATCCTTAGTAAATGAAAACAAAGAATAGTCTTCATAGGATTGACTGAAACCGAACTCCAATAAGGCATTGGACAACTTAGAAAACCAACATCGAGGAGCTTGTTTTAAAACATAAAGAGATTTATGTAATCGACAATCCTTGCCGTCATTATTATGTTGAAAACCCGGTGGGAGTTTCATGTAAACCTCTTCTTCTAAATCACTGTGAAGAAACGCATTGTGTACATCCATTTGATGAACCTCCCAACCCTTTGCGGTCACTACAAAAATAAGGATTCAGACAGTAGTCATCTTCACAACCAGAGCAAAGTTCTCATTGTAATCATCACCCTCAACCTGGTTATTACCTTGAACGACAAGACGAGCCTTATAACGTTCAACCGAACCATCATAATTGTATTTAATCTTAAATACCCATTGGCTACCAATAGCACACTTATCCAAAGGTAAAGACACAATACTCCATGTCTTGTTGTTTTCTAATGCCTCTAACTCTGCTGTCATAGCATCTCTCCAACGTTTGTCCTGAACCGCTTCCTTGAAGTGATGAGGTTCAATAGAAGATGTGATAGAGCCCAAAAACGCACGGTGAGATGGAGATAAAAACTGATCAGAAACATAATTGGCAAGAGGGTATAAGGACATACCTTGCACCGATGAAGACAATGACATGGAAGTGGAGTGAGTGTGAGAGGGTATAGAAGTGTCGATTGCACTATACACTACATAATCATGTAGTTTCGTGGATTGTGTTCTCTACCGAAACCTGCGACCTAGCCGAGAAGTATCAGTCACTTCTGGAACCCTTGTTTCAACTGGTGGGGAAATATCAGCAGTAGGTGGAGCTTCGAACGATGAAGAATCAGCTGCAACAGGAGCCGTGTGCTCAGCTGTATCACTAGACTAAATCGTAACAGGTGGAGATGCAGAAGACGAGCTCCCCCTGTCCAACAGCTCAGTAAAGAAAGGTAACCAATTTGAATCTGTTACAACCACTTGCGGAACAATAGAAGCTGAGGGCTGAGACAGTACCAGGTCACTAGCAAAAGGGAAAACGTCTTCCTTGATCACAACATCACGCGATACAAACACAGTCTCTGTTTCAAGATCCAATACACGCCAACCTTTAGTTGCAAATGGATAACCAAGAAATACACATTTCTTACTCCGAGTTTCAAACTTCTCTCTATTCCGGGATTGACGATGTGCATAACAAAGAGAACCGAACACTCACAAATTCGAGTAATCTGGTCGTGACCCAAACAACACTTCATAGGGAGCCCGTCCACTATGTATAGAAGAAGGGGTGCGATTAATTAAGTATGCCGCAGTCAAAACTGCTTCTCCCCAAAAATGAATAGGTACATTAGCTTGAAACAAGAGAGCTCGAGATACGTTGAGGATGTGTCTATGCTTACGCTCCACTCATTCATTCTGTTGTGGAGTGTAGACACACAAAGTCTGATGTACAATCCCAAGATCACGGAAGTATGTGGTCAAATAGGTGAACTCTGTCCCGTTATCACTTCGAACCACTTTGACAGATATTCCGAATTGTTTTGCAGCATAGGCCACAAAATTTTGGTAAGATACGTTTAACCTCTGATTTATCAAGCATTAAGTACGTCCATACTGCGCGAGAGAAATCATCGACAATTGTTAAAAAATATCGCGCTCCACACGAAGACGGAACACGGTAAGGTCCCCAAACATCGACATGAATAAGAGAAAACGATTCCATTTATTTATTCGAACTATCAAAGAATACTTCACGGGTTTTTTTCGCTCTAAAACACACGTCACACATACATGAGCTAACAGATTTAGAAACACCAGAAACAAAAGGCAAATCCGAAAGAACACTAAAAGACGGTTTACCGAGACGTTGATGCCAAAGTAACGGGATTGAAACACTAACTGCCGAATGCACCTTCACTTTATCCATCTCCATCAGCACATATACCCCATCACACTCCTTACCGACTCCAATCACTGTCTTCGAAAAATGGTCCTGCACAGCACACATCGAGTCAGAAAACACAGCATAACAACTTGTCTGTTTAAGCAATTTGGAGACATAAAGCAACGTGTAATTAAGCGATGGGACAAACATCACATTGTTTAACTCAATATCATCTGCAAATCGACAATTACCAATGCTCACTGCATTAGTTTTACTACCATCGGCAAAGGCTATTGGACAAGCTGCAATAGCTTTCACCGCATATAACAAGCTCAAATTGCCCGTCATATGATGCGAGGCACCATAATTAATAATATCTGTACCAAAAAAGATACCAGATAGCTTGTCGAATTGTGTACCACTTGCTTTCTCTTGCACCATTTGGCTCAATGCCTTCCACTGATCCGGAGTGAAATCTGGAAAAACAGAGGAATTCGAGCTAGTGGCATGTGATGTGACCGGATCTGAACCTATCCCACGACCACGAGACTCACTCCGGCCATCTCTGTTACGAACAAATGCTCCTCTTCCTCTCGATGCACGCTCTTGACACCAATCCGGGAAGCCCATAAGTTGCCATCACCCTCTCTTCTCATGTCCCGTGCGCCCACAATGCATACAAGACTGACGATGTTTGAGAAGAGAACCCGATGGTGCAGCTGATTTTTATGGATGCTGATCAAACCGAGCCACGAAGCCCACTGCACTCTATTGCTGTTATTTATCACGAGTTGTATCCAATCGCTGCTCTTCTCGAACCACTTTGGAATATACCTCACCAATGTCAGGAAGAGGATCAGTCCTGATATTATGAGAACCGATACTACCAAAGCGGACTTCATTCAATCCCATTATAAACTGATGCACCTGTTCTTGTGCCTTTTCCTTTGCGATCTCATCTGCAGCCCCACAACTACATGAAATCACAGGTTGATAGGACTGTAACTCTTCCCACAACGAAGATAGTCTACCAAAATACTCTAAAACAGAGTTTCCTTCTTGCTCACACTTTGCCGATTGCGATTTAATTTGATGAATTCTTACTTTGTTCCCAACCAAGAATCATTGCTTAAGATTGTTCCACAATTGATGAGCATCCGTGATATAAGACACTGTCGATTTGACCTTCTACTCGATTGAAGCACGGATCCACCCAACAATCATTGAATTGACGGTGAGCCAATTCTCGAAATCCACACTGTCTTTTGCTGGTTTCTTCAAAGAACAATTGATGAAACCCAATTTCCTATTTGCTTGTAGTGCGTTAAGCATCTCTGAAGACCACTCATTTTAGTTCTCTCCGTTAAGTTGCACAGACGTTATCAATGATCCGAGATTGTCTGACGCTGCTAAGGTTTACGGTGAGACTACAACATTCTCGGTCCCTTTACTTGTGTTTCCTTCAACTAAAGAAGATGAATCTATCATTGTTCACGCGATTTGATTCAACTAAAAAACAAATCCTTAAAAAGAATCGATTACTGCTCTGATATCATGTAGAACTTTGTTCTTATTAATCGACTTGATTTCTTAAATAGGTTTACAGCAGTATATATGCTCACTAATGTGATCTTAGGAATCTATACAAACCATTATAAATATCTTAACAAGCTAAATATCTAATAACAATATTTAGTTCCAATACTCTCCCTAAGATCACGTTTGTGAGCATATATACTGTTGTAGGGCGACCTACAGTGCAACTAGGGCTGCCTCTTTCTTCTACCACAAGTTTCTTCTTTCTTGCCGGTTTCAATGTCGGCAGGGCCTCCGAATCCACCGGATTCATCCACTCTTCCTCCGCCTATCCCTCCTCAAAAATCTTGGGCCTCTATAACTTCAGGCGCCTCTGGTTCTTTGAAGAAACTGGACATTGATTTTGATCTTGCTGATGGAATTCTATCTCTGCACGTTCCTGACTCGATTCTCGATTCTCCAGAACATCTCTGGAAGCCTTACTTGATAGGACGCTTTCTCGATACAGCTCCGCATGTGGCTAAGGTCCATGTGATTGTCAACAAAATGTGGACATTTGGGAATAAGAATCTCAAAATAGATGTCTAGGTTATCAACTCCACAACATATAAATTCAGAATTCAAGATCCTGCTATTCGGAAGAAAATTTTGAGTCGTGGTCTTTGGACTATTGCAGACATTCCTTTGGTGATTTCTGAGTGGTCTCCTATAGTGCTCACTTCTCAACCTAAACTTCAGTCTATCCCACTATGGGTAGATTTTAACAATGTTCCCTCTCAGATGCTCTCAATTGAAGGTCTACAATGGATGGGTGATATTGTTGGTGATCCCAAACATCTCCATGCTTCTACACCGGCTTGCAATAGTTTTGAGAAAGCCCGTATTTTCATCAATACAAATCTCATAAAGACTCTGTCTCAGAAGATTCACCTTGACAACAAGAAAGGTTTTACTACTGATATCACTGTCTCTTATCCATGGTTACCACCTAAATGCACTCTATGTTCAAAATGGGGACATTTGAACACTACCTGTATGAAAATTTTGTCAACTACTCCACCAGCTGATGAAACTCCAGCTCCTTCACAAGTATCACCTGTAAACCAGCCTGTTACTGAGACAATTTATGATCCTAGCATCAATCAAAATATTTCTGAGGCAATCGTAACAGTCACCCCACCTACAACTACTCATCAGGTACCTTCTCAACAGGAGAAATCTAATGACTATGAATCTTGGACAGATGTTTCTCCAGGAAAGAACTCATGTAAAGCTCAAACTAGTTCTGACCTTAGTCAAAATCCTCCTAAAAACTCCTCTGTTGTTGTTTCTCCATCTCAATTCTCTGTTCTCTTGCAGGATGTAACAGAGAAGGATAATTCCAGCTTTGAATCCCAACTTCAGGAACAACTATTTGAGGAGGGTGAAATTGTACTGAATAAGGACTCTAAATTGGTTGAAAAAGCTGAAGGATGCACTTCTGCTTCAATCACTACTCGTATACCTATTCCTCGGGCATCAAAAAACACTGGCTAATCTCAAGATGGAGCTTCTTCAATGATAAGCAAAGATACAGTAGTATATTCTCAGTTTAATTATTAAGTAAAATTACAATCTATATAAATTAAATCTAATTATATTATTAACAATTATAACTTAAGTTTTGTGATTCTAAGAAAAACGGCAGAAAATAAGTTTATCTATCCTAATTCTACAAGGAGACACGATAACTAATGCTATTTAAAATAATAGTAATTAACTTTGATACTATTTAAACATATATAATTATTTCTATTTTTGTGGTTGTTACCGGTGTGTCGTTGAAAATTAGCTAACTGCTGTAGGAACAAAAAAATAATGTTCATAGTTTAACTATTAAGTAAAATTACAATCTATATAAATTAAATCTAATTATATTATAAACAATTATAACTTAATTTTTGTGATTCTAAGAAAAATGGCAGAAAATAAGTTTATCTATCCTAATTCTACAAGGAGACATGATAATTGATGCTATTTAAAATAGAAGTAATTGGCTTTGATACTATTTAAACATGTATAATTATTTATATTTTTGTGGTTGTCACCGGTGTGTCGTTGAAAATTAGCTAACTGCTGTAGGAACCAAAAAAATTGGTTTATTTGTTGTATTTTTGGGTCCCATCCGATCCTGTCCCATACCGTTCCCATCCCGAATTTAAAATGGGACATAAATGGGACATATATTTTTGTTCCCAAATTCCCGTCCCGTTCCCATTTCCAAAAATTCCCGTCTCAAATTCCCATTGGCCCACCCCTAGGTCAAATCATCAAGATGAAAACCCAATATGTAAAAAGCTGGACAGAGCTCTGATAAGCTCTAACTGGTACATGACATACACTCACTCTTTTGTGTTGTTTGAATCGGCTGGATATTCTGACCATGTGCGATGTGTAGTTCATTTAACTTCTGAGATTGAAGGCAACCAAAAGCCTTTTAAATTCTTCAATATGCTAACTTTAAATCCAGATTTTGCTGCAACAGTTCAAAATAAGTGGTGCTCCTCTGCTCCAATCTTTGTCTCTCGTAAATCTCTGTACCTCCTGCATAAAAATCTTAAAGGCTTGAAGCTTGCAATGCGGTTCCTCAACAAAATTCAACATGGATATCTACCTCATCGAGCTAAAGAGGTTTGGATGTTTTAACCACTGCCCAAGAAGCTTCTCTTACCAACCCATCACCAAATACCTTTGAAGCAGAATTTGTTGCTTATGATCGTTGGGCTCATCTAGCTAAATTGGAGGAATCCTTTTTAAAACAAAAGTCCAAGATTCATTGGTTAAAGATAGGTGATAAGAACAACAAGTTTTTTTCATCATGTATCTAAGGCCAGGAACTCAAGCAATGCTATTAGACAACTTCAAGTGGAGTCTGGAGAGATTCTTACGGCCCTACCCGAGATTAAACAAGCCGCAGTCAAATGGTTTCAACAATTTCTTCAATCCTCTCGTACCTCCTTCTCGGCTATATCCACAACTGACCTAAAGACACTGCTTGATTATCGATGTTCAGATGTATTACAGAGACAACTCTCAAACCCGTTTACTTCAGAAGAGGTTAAGGATGTGTTGTACTCTCTCTCGAATAATAAATCCCCTGGTCCTGATGGATTTACCAAGGAATTCTTTGTTGTTGCTTGGCCGTTAATTGGATCAGATTTCACTAATGTTGTACTATCATTTTTTAAAAATGGGTATCTTCCTCATAGCATCAACTCTACGATACTAGCTCTTGTCCCAAAAAAAGGAGAATGCAATGGTCATCTCTGGCTATAGACCTATTGCTTATTGTAATCTTATCTACAAGGTGATTTCCAAGCTACTAGCTAACCGACTCAATAATCTTTTACTAGAGTTTATCAAGCCTAATCAGTCAGCATTTGTGAAAGGTAGATTACTACTTGAGAATGTTCTATTGGCCACAAAGATTGTTCAAGGATATCACAAGACAAATAATTCATCAAGATGTACTTTAAAAATTGATCTTGCCAAAGCGTTTGACTTCTTGTAATGGAGTTTTTTTATGAATATCTTTGAAGCTATTGAAGTTCCTTCTATCTTTGTCAAATGGATTCACTCATGCATCTCAACTGCTTGGTTTTTTGTTCAAGTCAATGGGGAATTAGCAGGTTTTTTAAAAGTGAGAGAGGCTTACGACAAGGTTGTCCTTTGTCTCCATACTTATTTGTTGTGGGGATGAATATTCTCTCAATTCTCTTGGACAATGCAGCTCTCCAAAATGTCAAGATCCGACTATTACACACTTGTGTTTTGCGAATGATATATTGATATTTTCAGATGGTTCTCCTTCCTCAATCCAAGAAATCTTGACCATATTTGGGCAGTTTGAAAATATGTCTAGATTACAAACCAATCAACTCAAATCTACTCTGTTTTCCTCTGGTATTTCTGAAACAGAACAACAACAAATCTCGATTGCACTTCAAATCCCGCTGGGAATTCTCCCTATGAGGTACCTGGGATTACCTCTTACAACTAAGCGCTTAACCTCAAGCCAATATGCTCCATTGATAGATCGTATTCGCACTAAACTTCAAGCTTGGTCTGTCCGATTTTTGTCATTTGTGGGTCGACTTCAATTGCTCACTTCAGTCATTAATAGCATCACTAACTTTTGGTGTTCATTCTTTAGATTACCAAAGCAATGCATTCGAGATATACATAAACTTATGGCTTCTTTCCTACGGGCTGGTCCCTCTCTCAACACTCATAAAGCTAAGGTTGCCTGGGAGGATATCTGTTATCCAAAGGCAGAGGGTGGTTTGGGTTTTGCACATATGGGTATAGCCAATAAAGTATTCGGTCTTAAACTCATCTCAAGAATCTTAGAACCTGCAGATTCGCTTTGGGTGGACTGGATCAAGGTTCACTTAATTAGGCGTGGCTCCTTTTGGTCAGCTTCTACGGGTATATGTTCTTGGGTATGGCAAAAGATTCTCAAACTCAGAGATTTAGCTTTCCAAATGACTAAAGTGCAACTTGGTAATGGCACAGAGGTTTCGTTTTGGTATGACAAATGGTCCTCACTAGGGAGATTAATTGATCTCGTGGGCTTCAGAGGATTTAGAGCATTGGGTATTGATGAATCTACGACAGTAGCTCAAGCTAGTGCCACTGGTTGGATCTTTTGCTGTCAATGCTATCCTCCTAGTTTACTTGACAGACTTCTTGCAGACGCAACCAATCCCGGACTTGTCTCTTCAAGCGGATTGTTTTCTTTGGAAGAAGAATGGTGACAATTATACAACCTCTTTCCACTTTAGTGCAGCTTTGTCTTTTCTCAAATCAAGGAAACAACCGATTCCCTAGTCTAAACTAGTCTGGTTCACTCACTCTACTCCAAAGCATTCTTTTCTTGGCTGGTTGGTTATGCTTAATCGTTTAGCTATAGGTGATCGGATTCCGTTTTGGAATAGTAATGCTTCAACCTCATGTGTGTTATGTACTCATCAAGTTGAAGACCGTAACCATCTGTTCTTCACATGTTTTTACTCGCGGCTAGTATGGAGACAAGCTGTTGGGAACTTACTAAATCCTTTCATTTCTACTTGGGGGGACTTAATCTCTACACTCTTGGCTTCATCTCATACCTCATCCAATACTATGCTTCTCAAGCTCACCTTTCTTGCTACTATTCACACTATTTGGCAAGAAAGAAACCTTAGACGACATGGTTCAAGTCCAAGATCAGCACCATTACTAGCTCAACTTATCAACTCTTCCTTGAAGAATAAGATAAGTTCATTGAGAATCAATGGAATTTTGCCATTTCCCACTCTTTTACAAGATTGGTTTGCTTCTAGATTATAGAGATTTTTTCATTCTTTCTTCTTTAATTCTCTAAAAACTTTTTGTAGAAGTCTTTTTTGTTGAATAAAGTATTACATTACAAAAAAATAAAAAAAAACAATATTTAGTTCCAATATTTTTCAGCAACTATTGTAAGCAATCGTGGGTAAATCGTAATTATCCTAGAGATCTGAGAATATGTGAATCCAAATTTTCTAAGAAGATTTAAAACAGAACTTGGATTTTCCTTACTTGAGATTGATTCTGCAAGTTTTGTAGTTAAACCTAATGATTCAACGAGATATTTTACAGTAAAAGTCTTCCCTTTTAGTTTTCGACCATTTTGAATGGTTAAATCTGTAGCACTAGCAGAAGAGAAAAAAGTTGAAAACACAGATGCGTTTTGAAGGAGACGCCATTTTTGTAACTCTGTAAACCTTTTTCCGTAAAGTAAAAGAGAATTCATGAGAAAAAGCAATATGATTTAGCAGAAGAAGAAGCTTACTCTTCAATCAGAGATTGTCTTAAAAATTGAATCTTGACCCCAAAAATCGCAAAGTTTACTCTTTTTTTCTATTCTTTTTCTTCTAGTTATTTAGGGTTTTGAAGATGAAACGTTACCCTCTCTCTCTTGTCTTATAATTATTCTTCATGACTTCATTATCATCCATAAATGGAGAATCTCATGTCATCCATTTAAGCACCACATGCTATATGGATCGATAACAAATTACCTTTCAATCCAACGAAAGAGTACGTACTCGTTCCTTGCTTTTTAAGAAACCACCAGTTACTGTCTCTCAATTGTGCTCGTCCATCATAACTTTTTTTCACCAGGAAATTTCATCTCTTGGACTGTTTAATATACCTCGTATCTTTGATTAAATTCTTTTTGTTAGAACTTTGTACTGATCTCCATCTTTAATAATCTGTCTTCTGAACCTGCCTCTCTCTCTCTTCCTCTAGTTGATAAACTGTACTTATGAGTTATTTTCACTTGAACAAAAATTTATTGCTCTCTCAACCTCTCATTTCCATCTCTCTGCATTTAGAAATCATTCATGTGATTAAGAGATATACGGCGTCAAAGTCATATTTTTGCCTAAAAGAGAACTGCAGTCGTTTAATTAGCCATTTATTTCTTAGAACTAAAAGCAAGTGCAGACCTAGAGTAGGTGAATCGATTCTTTTATTGAAGGCGTTGTTATTAGTAACATAATGATCAAGGATTGTAATCGTTCCATGATAATTTTAGGTTTACTAGAAAGAGGGAGGGAGTGAAAGACTNGGTTTTTTTTTTTTTTTTTTTGACTCGTAGGAGGTTGGTGGTTGATGTGGCATCATTTCAGATGAATTTGTTTGGTTAACCTAGCAATATAAGAGCTCTCTAAAAAAATATGAGGTGGACACAAGGAGATCAAACAATGTCTATACAAAAAGATTGTAACAAAATATTCAAAGTTGGCCTCAATATTTACTCATCTAACCCTCATAGATCACAGTAACACATTTGACAGCAATGAAGCATATATTGAGGGAGGAGTAGAGAAAATCAAGAGAAACCAAAAGAAAGAAGAAAACTTTGAACAGAACATACAATATCGCATTACGAATGTAGAACCAGCGGGGGCCATCTACAAACTTCTCGAGGTGGATGCTTTTTCCTACACATAAAATAAACAAAAAACGGGAAGCAAAAAACATTCATTAAGCTTTAAAGCTAAGAATAAAACTAAAAAAAGGGATAAAGAACATTACAAGAAAACAGAGAGAATTATGACGGACAATACTAACAGATAAAAATTCGCCAGTTATAGTGACGGAAAAACTGAAAGAATAAAAAGTCGTCACTAATTTACTGACGGGTCAATTTCCGTCAAAAATACTAACGGATTAGTGACATAAATTTACTGACGAGTATAATATGTCAGATTTCCGTCAGTAAATTTGCTTGATTTAAACAATCCTTTGTTAGTAGTTACCAACAAATATATTCGAGTTACCGACAGAACTATCCGTCAGTAATCCATAAGAAAATTTTCTATAAAACCAGAACACCTCCTCTTATTATTTCACAAACAATTTCACAAACATAGTTATAAAATGTCTACTCCTCCTTATTTTCGATCATGGATGGATGGTGAAATGATGAATCCATAGACAAATCTTTTGAATGAGGAATATGAAAATGGTGTGATGGAGTTCATGGAATTAGCATGTCGACAACCTCGGGCACAAAACAGTCGTAAGTTACCATGTCCATGTTCTTTATGTTGGAATAATCATCATGTCAGGATATATATAGTATAGAATCACCTGATATTGTTGCTAGTAGTAGCGGTAGTGATATCACTCGATTTTGATGCCTTTTAGTGAGTATTTATACTTTCTATTTGTCATCATTCGAGTGTTTTCTCTATGTTTTTGGTATATTTTCATGATTCCGGGTAGTTTAGATGTTCTGGAGCAAAAATGTGGTTTTATGCACAAAGTGGATAAAATTTGATGAATGTAGAACTAGAGTTCAACAGAAGAGCCGAAATTTGATCGAAATTTGGAGATGTTTCTAGGAATGGAATGGAAAGAGATTTTAACTCAAACTGGCCATGTGAGTTAGCTTTCATATGAAAGTGATTTGAGGTCAATCTATTGAGGCAATCAGAAGTTATGACGATTTTACTGAAGACTGGTCAAGTTGTCTTGCAGAAGAAGCATGTGCAGCACGTGATTGAAGAGATTAATCGATCTACACATGGATAGATTGATCCTGAAGACTTCCAAATCTCCATAAGTTTGGATCGATCGATTCGAATGCTCGAGGATTATTGAAGTTCGCCAAAAAGGTTTTCGTCCTCAAGACTTATCATAGGTTTTATTTTTAGGTTTTATTCTCTTTTGACTTCTATATAAGTCAGAAGTCTAGGTTTATTTTCATAAGACCATAACACAGAACTTATAATTCACAACACAATTTTATTATCTAAGAGAGACGAATCCTGATATATGTACTTTGGAGAAAAATTCTGAACTCTCTCTATTTACTTTAATTAAATTATTGTTTTGAATATGCTTTCTCAAATAATGATTGTTGATTTTTTGACTATGTCTGAGTAGTCTCTTTGTTAGGTTTTAAAGATTTCCCAGGGAAAATAAGTTTTGATGGTTAGGGTTTGACTTTAATGGATTAAATTGTTAAGTTCTTAGTCAAGATTTATTATTATTGCTTGAATTAGCTTGATCATCTAGTTCATGATTTTAGGTTAATATATACAAAGGGATTTGGTTTATCTTATCTGATCTAGTCTAGATGAATAAGTATCTTTTCTTGCAGAAATATTGTCTTAGAATGTTTATGAACATATCGAATATGTAATCATTGCATGATTTAAATATCTTCTTTAGAGATCTAAGATTTTGGGAGAAGGTTAGTCTTTATTTCTATAAATTCTATCATAGGGGTCTAATACTTCGGGAAGAGATTAGTCTATTGTTGTCTTTTAAGTTGAGAACAATTTTCATTGTTAATCTTGCTTGTCAACCTGAACCTCAAACCTGAATACCTGTGGAGCTTCCTTATCGCCTAGCGTTTTATTCTATTGATTTACATTCGCTTTTTAATCATTCGTTTTAATTTTAAATTATTTTAAAAACATTATCTCGTCTTAGCTAGAATCAATTTTTAAACTGAGAGTCGTAGTGTCTGGTCTTCGTGGGATCGACCCTTTACTGTACTACAAGGATATGTTCTCTACAGTATAGATTTATGATTTAAAACCTGAGCCTATTAGATTTTTGGCGCCGTTTTCGGGGACCAATACAGTGCCTTTTAAATTTTTCTTAGAGTCTAGTCTAAGATTTTATTTTTAGTACTAATTTTGTTTTTTCTGCTTGTTTTTGTTTTGAAGGTGCATGACTAGGAGATATGATAAGTCACCTGAACTGCTCATTCTCATAAACGAAGAACTCGCACGATTAAAATGCTCTAACCGGAAGTCTAGAAGAAATGCCAGTTCATCCATACCAATTGCTGATAATGTAATTCATAATTCGATCATTCCTTTAGGACAGAATGCCCAAACCCCTCCAGGCTTGGAGCAGATAGGCTAGTTGGGGCTAAACCAACATGGAGGTAATCAAGTGCCGCCGCTGAATCTCGAAAGAGATGCAAACTGAAGAGCTGAAAATGCCAATCTAGGCGATGGAAATGGGGAACAAGCTCTACCGGGACCAAACCAAAATCGCCCACCTCTCCAAAACATGGGCTTGTTGGCGATTTCAACAACCCTGAGGCCTTCCTAGTCAATAGGAACGNAGCCTCAGAGACAGGACTACCAATTCTCGTTTCAGCTGATCCAGTTGCTCCGACAAAAAAAAATTCATGGCTTGTCTACCGAGCATCCTATGGATCATATTGACAGTTTTAAAGAAATATGCAGCACTACTCAGCTGAATGGAGTCTCTAAAGACTTCGTACATTGTAAGCTCTTCAACCATTCTTTAGCTGATAGAGCTCTAAGGTGGCTAAAGTCATTACGTGCTAACTCGATAGAATCTTGAGATGAGTGCAAAGCCAAATTACTGAACCATTTCTACACCTCCACCAAAACCAACAATTTGAGAAGTAAGATCTCTCAATTCCAGCAAGGACCGGTGGAATCCTTCTATGAGGCATGGGATAGGTTCAAGGAGTACCTTTGGGATTGTCCACATCACGATTTTTCTGATTAGAACCTCTTGAATACTTTCTATAGAGGTATTGATCAGAAATACCAAATTTCACTAGACATAGCTAGTAATGGTGACTTCATGACTAAACCCGTGAATGAAGCTTACAAGCTCATCGACAATCTTGCTGCTAGTAATAGCAACCATTGCCCTGATTTTGATCGAAGAGTTCGATCATCTAGTTCATATTCTTCTGGAGTAGCAGATGAAGGAGCTTCTCACTCAATTACTCAAGAAACAGAAAGAGAAGCGTGTAAGTTTTGCTGAAGATGTTGAGAAAGTTGGAGCTGATTGCTTTGCAGTCAATGGATCTGAGAACTTCGAAGAGGTTAGCTATATAAATAGCCAGGGAAAAAGAGTGTACAACCAAGGATACAATCCATGTTACAACAAGGGTAATCTGTCATGGAGAAGTACTAATATCGCAAACCCTCATGATCAGTCTTACCATCCCCAGAATAACTTTGCACAAAAATCTTGACAGACATTTGTTCAGAAATCAGGTTTTCAACAAGCCCCTCAACCTGGTTTTCAGCAAAACGGTTCAACCTCAAGTGCAGCAAGATAATAAAATGGAGGTGATGTTGAAAAAATCCTTAAAGAGTAAGCAACAATCTGAAAAGAACTTGAATGCAAAGCTGGACGGTATGTATAACGATTTGAACAATAAGTTTGAATCATTGTCTACTCATGTAGAGAAGTTAGATGTACAAGTTGGTCAAACTTCTGAAGTAGTTAAAAGACAAGATGGTATTGTACAAGGAAAGGTCGAATATAATCCCAAGGGATTATCAAGGCATTGAATTCAAGTTCTGATGGAAAGGGTGAAAAGTCTGCAGAATTTGCAGATTTTTGGAATGGGAAAAATGATGCAGAGGTCCAGATCGATTGATCCAAAGTTACGTAAAAGTGATGCAGAAGGTCCGATCGATCAATCCATCGGACCAATTTCCGAAGAACCAGCCGATCGATCGATCCACCCCCAAAACTTGCACCAAGTTCAAAGAAACTTGCTAAGATCCAAACCTCTTGCCCCAACAGACCTAAGGCCTCTACTGAAGAACACATGTACTATGATGTTGTTTCTCAACAGTTTCTTCCGGTAAGAAGAATTCATAAGATAGAGGACCCAAGTGAGTTTGTGATTCCAGTAAAGGTTAAAGGAGTCTTGTTCAACCACTCGACGTGTGATACTGGTGCTAATGTTATCATAATGTCAAAGATAGTAGCTGAGAAGCTGGGACTTAGGGAATGTCGTTTGCCTTGGCTAACAATTTTGTTGTGGCTTTTAGTGGTTTCGTATATGATGTTATGGTACAAGTGGGAGATGGCATAGTCCCAGTTGATTTCCATGTCTTTGACACGAATGGGAATTCTGAAGGATCGTTAGTTCTGGTAGACCGTTTTAGCATCAGTAGGAGTTGTGATGCATGTTCCTCAGAAGCGAATCTATCTAACCAAGATCCAGAAATCATACTACTATCCCGTAGTACCCTATGTACCAACAACAAGGATCATAGCGATCAAAGAAGTAAGAGCGGAGCAGAGCCCCCAAACCAAAGCTGAAGACTCTGATGTTAAAGTCATGAGCAATGAATCTTAAGTTCAAATCAAAGGTTCTACCCCAAGAATGAAGAAGAGCGGGAAGATAAACTTACAGAAGGTCGATGAGAGTGCTGAATTGGATCGAGATGATCAAGAAAAATAAAAGGTTGCATCAAAACCGGGTTCAAAAGATAAGGGTAAAGGTAAGGAGAATTTGAAAGAAGACAGGAAGAAACCTCACATGATTTTGATTCCCAAGTCAATGGGTGAAGAATGGGTTGATTATAGAGTGAATAGTAATGGTTTTCCAAAACCTTTCTCTAAGGTTTGGATTCCTTTTGTTCAAGGTCTTAAAAACAAAGGAAAGGATCTCAAGAAGGTAGCAATGAATAAGATGTTGAAGCAGCAAATATCAAAATAGGATGGGAGAACTATAGCCTCTATTGGAGATGAACCAGATTCAACATATAAGGTACGTGGGTCTAGCTATTGACGTTAAATAAAGCGCTGAGTGGGAGGCAACCCACTAATTTGATTTATTTTCTTTAGTTTTTGTTTAGAATCAGTCCTAATTAGTTAACTAACCTATTAATTTTTAGTTTTGAGTTTAAAAAATGTTTCAGGAAAATGCACAAAAATTTAGGTCGGACATTCAGATTGATCGATCCATGCCCATGAAGTTTTTTACGTAATAAGAGATCGATCAATCCGTCTAAGGATCGATCGATCCGTCGTACAAAAATTTTCAGCCGATCTTTGTTTCAGGTAACTTCCGAAATTCTTTTAAACTACTTTTCCTATTTATTCTTGTCATTATTCCACCTCTTGGGTTTATTTAATACCAGGATGGTGTGATTTAAGTCTGGGGAGGGAGTATAGTTACTAATCATATTTTAAGTCTTTTTGATGTTTCATTAGTTTGGTGAAATTTTTTTAAAAATTTTGGTTTTTAATAAGTCGAGTCGAAGGAATAATGATCAGAATCTATGATGATAACCAACCTAGTGTGAGTATAGTATTAATATTTTTAGATTATTGGCTTAGATTTAATTGATATGTTTAGGATTGGAACCCCATTGCTGATTGTTTTGTTTTCGAAAGTCTGGATCTTTTGAATTGTTGATGATTTGATTCTAGCTCTGCCATGATAAGACTTAATACTGAACTTAATTTCTCTTGCTTGTGGTGGTAAGATACTTTGAAAGCTAAGTGTCTTGCTCTTCAGTGTTTTGTAAAACTGACAAGTTCTTTCAGTATGATCCGGATCCTTTCTCTCCCTCCCTTCAGAAAGACCGGTTTAGAAAAAGAGTTGAAAGCGTGACCTAGAAGTCCGTAGTCATTGTTGGGCTGTTTAAAAAGCAGTATGAAAAAATACAGAAAAGAAAAGCGCAGAAAAGTGCGAATCCTTAAAAAAAAGGAGAAAAGAAAAACGCAAAACAATGCGAATCTTTCAAAAAGAAGTGAGAAAGAGGGAAAAAGGGTCAGGACCAGAAGTCGTTGGATGCTCTGTTTGGTATGGGCACTTTGATATAAGAGGTGCTTGTGCGCATTGAATCAAAACCCCATAGGTAAGAATGCATCTATTCTAATCAAATTGAACTTAATGAGCTGGTTGAGATGATTTGATAGTTTGATTGATGTTGGATTTAGAGTAGGAAACATGCTTTTAGTTATGTGGTGGTGAACATTTCGTTCATAATGGTTGTTTAGGTTCGGTGTCTTTTAAGTTTTTATATCTATGCTTAAGGTTGCTGAGATTTTGAGAGTTCCTGTGTGGTTTCAAGACCTTTTTCTCCAGATTGGGTCTTGCTTCACTTGAGGACAAGCAAAGATCTAAGTCTGGGGAATTGATATCACTCGATTTTGATGCCTTGTAGTGAGTATTTATACTTGCTATTTGTCATCATTCGAGTGTTTTCTATGTGTTTTGGGTATATTTTCATGATTCCAGGTATTTTAGACGTTCTGGAGCAAAAATGTGGTTTTATGCACAAAGTGGATAAAATTTGATGAATGTAGAAGCAGAGTTCTACAGAAGAGCCAGAATTTGATCGACATTTGGAGATGTTTCTATGAATGGAATGAACTGAGATTTTAACCCAAACTGGCCACGTGAGTTAGCTTTCATATGAAAGTTATTTGAGGTTAGTCCATTGAGGTAATCAGAAGTTATGAAGATTTTACTGAAGACTGGTCAAACTGTCTCACAGAAGAAGCATGTGCAGCACGTGTTTGAAGAGATCGATCGATCTACACATGGATCAATCGATCTTGAAGACTACCAACTCTCTGTAAGTTTGGATCGATCGGTCCACACTTGGATCGATCTATCCGAATGCTCAAGGATTATTGAAGTTCGCCAAAAAGATGTTTCCGTCCTCAATAATTGTCATATGTTTTTATGTTTTGGTTTTATTCTCTTTTGACTTCTATATAAGTTAAAAGTCTAGGTTTATTTTCAGAATACCAGAACACAAAACTTATAATTCACAACAGAGTTTTATTTTCTAAGAGAGACGAATCCTGATGCCTATATTTTTGAGAAGAATTCTGAACTCTCTCTATTTACTTTAATTAAATTATGGTTTTGAATATGCTTTCTCAAATAATGATTGTTGATTTCTTGACTATGTCTAAGTAGTATTTTTGTTAGTTTTTAGTGATTTCCCAGGGAAAACAAGTTTTGATGGTTAGGGTTTGACTTTAATGGATTTAAATTGTTAGGTTCTTAGTCTAGATTTATTATTATTGCTTGAATTAGCCTGATCACCTAGTTCATGATTTAAGGTTAATAAATACAAAGGGATTTAATTTATCTAATATGATCTAGTCTAGATGAATAAGTATCTTTTCTTGCGGGAGTATTGTCTTAGAATGTTTATGAACATATCGAATCTATAATCGTTGCATGATTTAAATATCTGCTTTAGAGATCTAAGATTTTGGGAGAATGTTAGTCTTTATTTCTAGAAATTATATCATAGGGGTTTAATACTTCGGGAGGAGATTAGTTTATTGTTGTCTTTTCAGTTGAGAACTATTTTCATTGTTAATCTTGCTTGTCAACCTGAACCTTAAACCTGAATACCTGTGGAGCTTCCATATCGCCTAGCGTTTTATTCTATTGACTTACATTCGTTTTTGAATCATTCATTTTACTTTTAAATTGTTTTAAAAACATTCTCTCTTTTATCTTGTCTTAGCTAGAATCAATTTTTAAACTGAGAGTCGTACTGTCTGGTCTTCGTGGGATCGACCCTTTACCATAATACAAGGATCTGTTCTCTGCAGTATAGATTTAGGATTTAAAACGTGAGCCTATCAGGTAGCAAACTATTACTATATAGGATAGATGAACCTAGAACATAATTAGATGTTGGGGAAACTACTGTTCATATGGTTAAAACATAGAGACGACTCAAGTTTCATATGAAGAACCAAATTTAGAAGCACAACAGTTTTTTGATATGTTACACGCAGGGAATCAGCCATTATATAGTGGATGTAGAGATGGTCATTCACTATCATCTGCTAGTTGGTTGATGGTTATAAAGACAGATTATAACTTGCTTGAGGATGCAGTTGACGCAATAGCCAAGTTTGTGAGGGATATCTTGTCAGAGGATAACAATGCTCAAAGTTCATATTATGAGATACAAAACTTGTGTCGGGTCTTGGATTTCCTTATTAGGTTATAGACATGTGAATTGAAAACTGTATGATTTATTGCAGATGCGATGAAACTTGGACAAAATATCGATATTGTCAAAAACCAAGGTATAAAGATACATGCAGTAGAGTTTCAGTGCCATACAAGAGGATGTGGTATTTACCACTACACTAACATATAGGTTGAAGAGGTTGTATAAGTTTGAGAGAACAGTTGCGACAATGAGATGACATGCTGAGCATAGATTTGATGGAGAGATTACACATCCTTCTGATGCATAAGTGTAGCGTTATTTTCAGTCTACATATCCGGATATTTCATGTGAGACACGTAATTTCTATCTTGGATTAAGTACAGATGAATTCAGCCCATTTGGGAAGCATGGTAGACAATATTCTCTATGACCGGTCATCCTCACACCTTATAATTTACCGCCATTATTTTGTATGAACCGAGAGTTTTTATTTCTCCTTGTTCTTGTACCAGGGCCAGAACATCCGAAACGATCGCTTAAAGTGTTTTTGCAACCACTGATATATAAGTTGCAGACGTTATGGAATTATAGAGAAGAGGTGTATGACGGCATTCTGACGGATATGCCCGTCACTTAGAGAGTGTTTTCTTGCTTCGAAACATAAATCAGTTGCCACTTTACATGGTTCAGTCAGTTGAATGAAAAACCAGAGTAACAAAAAGAAAAAAACAATACAATGAATCCAAATATGCCCAAACGATATCAATTACAATGGTGACCTGATACATCATTGAAAATATACAATGCAAAAAGTCTGGGGTATAGCAAACTGAATTTGGAAAAGGAAAAGATGATGGAGAGCTGGGACTCATATATGTTAGTCATTCAAGCCTTTTAGGAGGAGTATGGCGAAGATGATCTACAGTCAATTTGGGTATGAAATATTTATGCTGATATGAGAGGAATATGTAACGACACCAGTGTAAACAATCTAAGAGCATGTCCATGGGTAAAAATCTATTAAAGATTCTTAAAATTATTTAAATCATATATTTTTGAACCTTTTAGATCTTGTCACCATATTCAAGAAAACAAATCACAAATCAAATGAAAATAGTCTAAGATATGGTTCTTATATGAGGACTTTTAGAACCATATCTTAACATATAATTTCTTTTGAATTTATTTTTAACACTTTTTGGTTGTGGAAGTCGGAATCCACAAAACTAATTTGTTAATTTAATCGAAACTAATTTTAGAACCATATCTTAACATATAATTTCTTTTTAATTTATTTTTAACATTTTTTGGCTGTGGAAGTCGGAATCCACAAAACTAATTTGTTAATTTAATCTCAATGAGGAGTTCGATAATTTTTGTTTAATAAAGAAAAAAATACACAACACAAATTGATAAAGGAAAGATTTTATTGATTTAAATCTCGATGATCACACTTAGAATTAGAGTTACATAACGATTATATTAATATTTGTAGAAAATTTTCCCAAAAGATCTCCTTGTTCTTCTTTCTTCATCCTTTTATATCATTTCAACTTAGCTCGGGCTTCCTGATCTTTTACCATTTTGTTATGATTTTCCTGGTTAACTCCCACTTCAGCTTTCCTAAAATCTCGGAGTATCCCTAATATTTCGGAACCGCCTGGACTTGGTCATTACGTGCTCAGGCTGTGCTTATATCCACCTCGGTTCCAATACGCACTGGGTCTTTTATCCTTTTAATGTACTCATGTAGATAGTTTTCTCAGTCAGTCCCTTCGTGTTCAATACATGTTGGGTCAACTATGGAGGTGGTACTAGCTGAGGAGAAATCCTACTGAGGGAGTTTTGATACCAACAGATTAGCCCCCAGATGTCCCTATGAGCTTAGCGAGTTGGGTGACATTCGAAAACCCGATTAGCGTATTATCAGGAGGATTTCAAGCTTCATGTTTATTATTATTATTTTTCTCTTTTCCCTTTTTTCATACAACTAGTGTGTTCTTTGCTACGGAATCATATAATCTCCATCGATTCGAATATTTGGCGAGTTGGTTTTTTTTGGATTTGATTGAAAGGATTCCCAACAGTTTGGCGGTTATCTTTCTTCGCATGCGAAATATCTTTTAAACTTAATACTCAAAATCATCATCATGTTTACAAAAGGCGGTTTCATGTTCTTCGAGGCAGTTATTATGTCTTTTCCTCTCTCCTGAATTGTTTGGAACCATCTCCCCCACTTCGTTTTCAACCGCTAACTCTCTCTTTCTTCACACAACTAGGTATAGTCACTTCGCACCTATTTCTCTTAATTTCTGATGAGGTTTACGATTTTTTTCTCAAATTTTGGTCCTCACTTCGGATTTCCTTTAATCTTCCCGGATTTTCTTCATCTCTTCTCCTTCTTCTTTAATTTCTCTTCCGTCTCGGTTCGTTCGTCATGTCGAAACAACTCACGCTTTGCTCCCGGAGTAGGAGCTCTTCGTCTCGTGTCGCGAGCAACACCATCATCGGGACTCTTGAGGTTTCTAACACTAAATCCAGGGCGATTGCGGCCCCAAGGATTATAAATTTCTCCAACTCTCTATCGACTGTCGCATATGTGGTGTTGATTTGGGAGCAGTCTGAGTTTCCTTCTGACATCAGGTTTCTTATACTCGAACCAGGGCAATTCCCCGACACTCCTCTGCCTGGGTTCATCACTGTTTACGAGATTTTATTGAGGTCATGCGGGTTCCATTTTCTAGTTCATGAGTTGTTGGTCTGATATGCTCATCTTTGGGGAATGGCCTTGAGCCAACTGATGCCTAAAGGGATTTGACATGCAATTTTCTTAATGATACAAGCGAGAGAGAATGGATTTGAACTGGGTTGTGATATGCTGGAGGAAGTCACCCACGTCAAAAGGGGTCCGAAAGGAGGTTTATGGTATCTTGCAAACAAGCATAATCAGGGATTCGTAACTGGAAAGACGCCCAAAGATGAAACCGATTGGGACCGATTCTACTTCTTCTTGGAAGTCAATAATTTATCCTTCAAGACCAAGGGTCCTAGTGACTTGCAGACTTGGTGGACCAGGGAAATGGGTATGATCCAACTTTGATTTTAGCCTATTCCACTTTCATTGATCTGCATTAGCTTGATATTAAGTCGCCATTTCTAATTTGTCTAGTTTTATGTTTGCTAAACTATCTATCTTGTGTTTATCTTTCAGTTCTGCATTTGGTCAAAGTCGAGGATCCTTCTGCGGAGTACTTGAGGAACCGAGATCTTTTGGAATATAACAGATTAAACGACTGGAGTATGTTTGATGAAGAGAGAGAGTCTCTCGTAGTTGGCTTCCATTAGCGCCATTATCCGAATTGTGTTCAAGTAAGAATTTGAATTGATTTACGTTCTAGTATTAGTTCTCTGTGATTTACTAGATGATCTTCTGCAAATATCCCATCTTTGAGTCAATCCACCATAATTAAGAATCCAAAACCTACCGTAAAGCGCGTAAGATCAAGAGCTCCCAGGTGGCGCCTGGTTCAGTTAACCCAGGGAGTGTGCAGGAGGTGCAGACGCCTAGGGAAAATAATCATATGGACGTGGACATGACCGAGGTTTATGATTTGTTGCACGACGACTCTCGTAGGGAAAAGACTATAATATCCGAGAAGAATGCTCCTCAACATCCTCAAATTTATCGTAGCTCTCATCACCTCGAAGCTCATTCAGAGAAGAAAGATCGGGTTCAGGAGTTGTCACCAGTTGGGGCTCATGACTTTGGTCGATTCTTCTTCAGTTTTACTTGGATATACCAGTCCTCTATTGTTAAGGAGGGAGGTCTCTGTGTTGAATTGATGTTCAATCTCCGGTGAGGAAGACCCAAGGTGTATGACCATAGGTCGCTCTCGGTGAAAAGGGAATATGCTGAGTGAGCTCGCTCCCACACTGAGGTATGGGTATTTACATGTTACTCGTGCTGTAACTGAATCAGTCTTCAATTTAATTGAAACATTTTTTCATTTACAGACTGCAGCCTTAGCGAACCACTTGGTGGGAGTCCTAGATGACGAGGTGAGGAGAGCAAAGAAGAACTTAGGAGTTGAGCTGGTTGCCGATGCAACGGAAGAGAACGGCAAACTGAAGGCTGAAGTCATGGAACTTGAGAACCTGAGGAGGAGGGATGATGAGAGGATGAACGAAGAAGTGATCCGTTATGGAAAAGCAAAAAAGATGTTGAAGGATGAGGTGGCAAGCATGACCAAGGAGCTGACGATCTTCCTTGAGGAGAAGGATGGGCAAGTTGCGCAGAAGGTGAGAGATAAAGAAAATGAACTAAATGAAAGATTTTCAAGGAGAATGGACTGGGTGAAAGAAAAGGTTGTAAGCGAGCGGGTTTATCAAGAGAAGCTGGTGCAGGTGGAACAAATAAAAGAGAGCTTGGAGTTGATCAAAATCTTGCTCCAAGGGGAATCCACGTTGGAGTCAGAGAAGATGGAGTTGGAGGCGGACTAGGTGACCTTTACCAAGGAGCTGGAAATGCTGGACTTCAAAGAACTGAATGTCGAGAAAGACTAGGTGGCATCGCCGACTGGATCCGACCTGAGTGATCAACCTGGTGAAGCTTCTGAAATGAAGTTGGTCAACGTCATTAATCCTTCTGGTTCTAACCTCCTAATTCTTAACCCATTTGAGGAGGCTGTTGTTAATACGGAGAAAAAGGGAGTTCCTGCTAAGGAAGCTGCGGGTAGTGACGCTGCTAGGGAGGCTGATGTGAACGTGGGTGGAGTGCTGGATGATGCCGTAGAGGTTGCGGTATGCATAGCGGAAGTGTTGACTGTGGCGAGGAAAGAAGCCCCCAAGGGTAATGATGATGATCGACCTGGGGCTAAATGATTTCTTACACCTTCCTCTATCCTTGCTCTTTTAATTTTCTTTTGAAGTTTGCTTGAATTTGAACATGGCTATCTAGGGAGGATTTTACCCACTCTTTATAAATATCTTGGAACTTGATTGCATGGGGAGGCTTTTACCCGAGACTTAAGTTTGTTTAATTAGTATGAAAATTTGGGTTTGTGTCTTTGTTTATATTAGATGTTTGAAATTTGCTTTTCGCATGTTGTAGTGTAAATTTCTTTTGGGTTGAGTCGGGTTTGAGTTTTACTTAGGTGTTACCATGTTTGCCTAAGTGGGATCTTAGATGCTTACTTAGCAAAGACCTGCATATTTGGCATCAAGTTTATTGTCATACAGTGACATGCTTATTCGAGAGATCGAATGTTAAATTAAAGACATACGTTTCAATAGTTAAAGATGTTTGGCATACGCTTTAATGCATTACTACGAGACAGGGCTCGGCTTTAGCGCTTACACCTTGCTGAGGGTTTCTCAGGCTAATACCCACTAGGGGATGTGCGATGTATTTAATGACTGGCCAGGTAATACAATGTACTATGTGTGGATAATTGTTTGCATTTTGAGTGTTATATTACGGATAAAAAATAACTAAGGGTTTGGATGGTTTTACCGTTCTAAAGGATTTGTTGGGTACGGTGTGGTATTCTCCCCTCGATTTTTTCTGAATATTGGTAGATAGAGCATGCGAGAATTATAGAAAATGTTGTGGGTGGTTGACGAGGGTGTTCCATTGCGCGGGTTGGGGTACGAGGACGGTGTCGTCATATTCTGAGCTTGGCATGTTGGTTGACGAGGAGACCCCAGCTGTGGCGGGCTGGGTCAGAGTGTAAATGACGAATACATCTCCCCATTTTTGAGAAAAATTAATAAGGGAAAGAGAGCGGGCTGGGTCGAAGTGTAAAGGACAAATATATCTCCCCTATTTTTTGAGAAAAATTAATAAGTGAAAGAGGGAAGGTTGGGTCGGAGTGAAATGACGAATATATCTCCCCTATTTTTTGAGAAAAATTAATAAGTGAAAGAGGAAAGGCTGGATCGGAGTGTAAAAGACGAATATATCTCCCCCATTTTTCGAGAAAAATTAATAAGGGAAAGAGGAAAGGTTGGTTCGGAGTGTAAAGGATGAATATATCTCCCCTATTTTTTGAGAAAAATTAATAAGTGAAAGAGGGAAGTGCCAATTTGTGGGTTAATTGATAAATATAGTTGAACTCCCTAAACAGTGAAAGTGCACTTGGCTGGGTTCAACTTCATTATGTAGGTGTTCAATATTTGAAAACAGGTACGTATGTCACTTACGTGGTCATCTTCGTCGGACGACTTGACAAGCATGTCATCTATATAAACCTCCATAATTTTTCTCAACTGTTCTGAAAAAGTTTTGTTGACCACGCGTTGGTAGGTGGCCCCGACATTTTCCAGGCCAAAAGGCATTACCTTGTAACAGTATATGCCTTTGTCTGTGGTGAAAGCTGTTTTTCCCTATCGACTGGGTGCATAAGTATTTGGTTGTAGACGAAGAAAGCATCCATGATTGAGAGTAGTTTGTAACCGGTTGTGGCTTCGACCAGCTGGTCTATATTTTGCAACGGGAAACTGTCCTTGGGACATGCTTTGTTCAGGTCGGTGAAGTCAATGCATACTCTCCATTTCCCATTCTTTTTCTTTATCACCATGGGGTTTGCCAGCCACTCTGGGTATTTCACATCGGTTAGCGATCCTTCGCCCAACAGCCTTTCCACCTCGTCTCGGACTGCCTGAGCCTGTTCGGTGCCTAGTTTGCGCCAGGAGGTGGGTTAGGGTGAATGGAATTCGTGTTGGCAAAGAATGTGTGGGGATTGTTGAAGTCACCTACCAGAGAGTGATTCTGGGCTGGAAGATTGTTGGGAATAGCGTTGCCCGCCATTAAGTTTGAGTGTTCTAACTTCTAGAATTATGCATTACTGAGGTTGAGCAAGTCCTTGGATTTTTCAGATCTTCTGGTCATGCACCTATAAAATCGAAATCAAGAAGAAAGAAAGCTTGAGTACTGTAAAAAAAAAATTCCTAGACTAAACTCTAAAGAAAACTTAAGAGACATAATTGGTGCCTGGCAACGGCGCCAAAAACTTGATACACTCAGGTTTTAACCCACATATATTTACTGCAAGTGCACATTAAACGCAGTAGTATAAAAGGGATCAAATACACAGAGACCAAGAATGTACGACTCTTAGTTTAAAATTGAATTAAGCTAAGAACATATAAAATAGTGGTTGTGATTAGAATATGGCAAAAAATGATAAAGTAAAAGCGGTTGTAAAGCAAGTAACGGAAGCGCTAGGCAATAAAGAATTTCGTAGGTATTCAGGTTAAAAGTCAAGGTTAACATGCATGATTTTCTTTGAAAATAGTTTTCAACTTAAAAGACAACAATGAACTAATCTTCTCCCGAAGTATTAGATCTATATGTTTAAATCACTAAAGACAAACTCCCACCATGTTTAGATGATTTAAACATGCAATATAATTCAGATTCGATATGTTCATAAGCCCCTAAGACAATACTCCCGCAAGCAAAGACACTACCCATCTAGACTAGGTCAGATCTCTAAACCAAATCCCTTTGTGTTAATCAATCTAATATCAATGAATTAAATGGCCAGTTTAATTCATGCATTAGTAACAAATCTAGATTAAGAACCTAACAATTCAAATCCATTCTATCAAACCCTAAAAATTAACCTGGTTTTCCTGGGAAACCCTAAAACCTAACTAGTGAACTACTCATACATTGAAAAGTAAACACAAATCATAATCAGAGAAGAACATATTCAAAAACCAAATCAATATATTAAAAAGAAAAGAGTTCTGAATTCTTCTCCAAAAGGTTGGAATCTGTCTCTCTGTAAAAGCTCTGGGAAATAAAATACGCGATGGTGAAAATAACCCTAAGCCTAAGGCTTTTATAATTTTAAAATTAAGGAAAATAAACTAAAACCAATAAGGAAAACATCTTGATAAGTCTTGAGGGCATAATTGTAATTTTGGAAGATTTTTGTGATTTTCAGGTGCAGGGATCAATCGATCCCTTTAGGGAGGGATCAATCGATCCCTTTACGGAGGGATCGATCTCTTCACATGTGCTCACTTGTTTCATATGCGAGACAACTTGACCAGTCTTCAGTAAAATCTCCATATCTTTTGATTGCACCAATGGATTGACTTCAAACCACTTTTATATGAAGGCTAACTCACGTGGCAATCTTGTGTCCAAAGTTCAGCTTAATCTATCCATGGTAACATCTTCAAACATTGGTAAACTATTGACCTTTCTGCCGGATTATGCATCTGCATATGAAAATTTCATCCAAAAAGACTCGAACACCGAAAATCATGAAAATATGCCAAAACTACAAGGAAAACACTTGGATAATGCCAAATAGCAAGTATAAATACCCACTATAAAGCATTAAAACCGAGTGATATCAACTCTCCCAAACTTAGATATTTTCTTGTCCTCAAGTAAAGCAAAAACCAAATCCAGAGAAGAGGTTTGAAAAGGACCACACATGAACTCTTATAATCTTGGTAACCCTAAGTTATGACATAAAAAACGAAAAGACACTAATCCTAGACAACTACTGCAAATAAACTGTTTACCGCCACCTAACTAACAACATGCTTTCTACTCTAAATTCCAATCAATCAAACTATCAAGTCATATGGGGTGCCTTCTTACCTATGGGGTATCGATCAACGCACTATAGTATTCGTCATTCAGGATCCCCGTACCATTGCGAGCATCGATCTACTTTGGATCTCGTCCCTTTCTTCTTCTTTTCTCACTTCTTTCATTCATTTTTTATTTCCGCTTTTCTAAGCTTTGCTTTCGTTTGCTTCTTTTTTTACTTTTATTTTTAGCAGTTTATTTATTGAAGGGAAGGAGAAGGGGATCAGAACTATACTGAAAAAACTGTTGGTTTTACACAGGGCTAAAGAAAAAAAAATACCTAGATCAAAGTATTCCAACACTGATGTCTCTGTATTTTAGTAGTTTTTAGAAGCCATTTACTCTTATTTAGGATCATTTAGATGTGAATATGTTGCATTTACAAGACTTTACTAGTAAATTTGCATTTTTAGGAAATTCTGCATTAGCACTTGCATACATATGCATTTTGGAGATTTTTCAGGGATTTCAGGAGTTTCCGGAACATTAAAGAAAATTTGGAGAAGGTAAGGAAAATGCACGGAAACATTGACATCGAGCCAAGGAAACTTTATGTCGAGCCACTTTCCAAGTTTTCCTCGAGCCAACATTCATCTCACATCGAGCCAACACTTGTTTACATCGAGCCATCACTTGTTTACATCGAGCCATCCTTCTTCCACATCGAGCCGCGGATTCCTTCTCGTCGAGCCAACATGTTCTCATCAAGCCGAAACAAACATTTCACCTCGAGCCGCAACAACCACCTTGGTCGAGCCAAAGACACTTCCCACGTCGAGCCAACTCCTTCCCACGTCGAGCCGCAGGCAACTTTCTCGTCGAGCCGCAACAGCACCTCCTCATCGAGCCAACAAAACTTCTATCTCGAGCCAAGACAACTTCACGTCGAGCCAATTCCTTCCCACGTCGAGCCAAAATTGACATCGAGCCATCTTCATACTTCATGTCGAGCCACACTTCCTCATTTCCACTTCGGAAAAGCAGCTCACCAACCTATCAGAGAAAGTTCAGATTATTCCTCCACAAACCAGATTTAAAGATCAAGACTAATCATTGCGTTTTGTCTTTTAGCGTTTTTAGGGTTTTTTCTGAAACACTATTTAAACCCAAAAACGCCTCCTTTTAGGTTAAGTTTTATTTTGCCATTTTAGGTTAATGTCTTAGGATTATTTTTTCTCTCTTTTGTTCTTGATGTTCTTGTGGATGTTCTTCATGTAGAAATTTTGATTTCTTATAAAATCCTTGTTTAGTCTTTGATTTCTTCACTTTCTTGTTTAGTTTAAGGTTGTTATCCATTCTATGCATGAAGATCTTATGATTTCCATCTTAAATCTCGTTTTTCCCTTGATTAGAATTTATGGGTTTTGAGATTGTTCTTCATTTGCTCTGTTTTTCTGGGTTTGATGCTCTGTTTCATCACTTGTTCTGTTTTTCTGGGTTGAAGTTCTTAAGTTTCATCATCTTTATCTTCTGCATTTTAGGGTTTTAGTTTTGTTCATCAAGTTTTCATCTTAGTGTTCTTACTGTTTATCCTTAGACTTTTAATCATAATGTCTTCCTTAGAATTTTTGCTTTCCTGTTTTCTTATTTTAAAATCCACCATGTGTAGTGAGTAGTGTTCCTAAGTTCCTGAGGAAAGGGGTAGTTTGGTGTTAAATTCCTGTTTTCCCCCTTATGCCTAAGTTGATTGCTGTTAG